>JAQGBJ010000634.1:0-35619 GCA_034698345.1 Sphaeridia pumilis | reverse complement strand
TAACGTCATCAAGTCATGGAGCACAAAGGGGAACAGTTAACAATTCAGGAAGCACGTTTTACCTTTTAACAAATTTCGGGCAAAGGAGGCCAGATAAGGAAATGAATGTAAGAGTTATGTTGAATTCGCCTCGAGCCCTCTTTCACCACCACGTACTTTTCTTAGTCGGTCCATTGCATTAGCATCTCATATTCCATTAGTCGGGGAAAAGTGTAAGATAAAAAGAAAGATTGGCGAAAGAGATAGGAGAAGGACGGCGGTGGAAATCATTAGATCTCTTCTTTTACCCGCCGCTCTCCAAAGCTAATTACGCTGTAATGTACCTTGCAAATTTCCGCGGAAGGGAAAAAAGACTTGAGACTAATGTACTTACCAAAGGGAATAAAGATGACGACGGCAAGCCGATCTGTAGAGAACTTTTATGCTACTCAATTCAGTCAGCTAGTAGACTGACGCTATATTATCGTAGCAAGTAAGTATATGAGGACCTGGTAGGCAGGTTCAGCCACCAGGGGGCCAAATGACGACGGCTGGTTCTTTTACTTAAACAGTGTGAATCTGCGAATCTTGCCGTATATGAAAGCTACAGATTCATCTTTAACGACACACAAAATAGAGCAAATAACTTTTGAGCGAGCTGTTAAATTACAGGTATTGAAAACCTTTGTTGAAGGTTGAAATTTGTTTATTTCGATTTAGCAGCCGTCTGCTCATATTTTACTTTAACCAATAAACTTTATTTAACAGAAACAGCTATATCTACTACCCGATCAAACACAAAACGGCAAAACAAAAGTGACGACTCGCGCTCAAACTTTCTGATACCAACCCAAACGCCTGTGGGCATAACCGAGAGAATTCTGCGCCTGAAAGTGGGATCTTGTCTGTGGAATAACTGGATTCGCGGAAGTTGCGACTTTACTGCTTCAAGGTTGGCTACCAAAAGGTTGGAACGGCTGTAAACGATGGGATAAAAAAGTAAAGAACAAAATGCAGTAAATATAAATACAGCTAATAGTACTACATCATCCTCGAAATTCTCAAGAAGGAGAAAAGATACGGAGACTATTGCTATGGACATCACCAACGATTTCAAAACAAACAGATAGTTGGAATTAGCGGCGTTGAAGATCCTCAGCATTACCAAAACTTCATTCAGTGTTCGCCAGGTTTTTTCAGCTCCTATCGCTGAAGTTTTAGCCCTGTTAAAACAATTTAAAAACATCAGCTAGCGATTTCATGATTGTATTGGTTGTTTGAAAAATTGAGTTTAAGAACGAACTTGTCTAAGAGCTCTGTGCTGATTGCGGACCACATTTCGAGAAACAGCAGGTGTTGCAAGCTTGCCATGAACGCAAGCTTTTGGAACCAAGACCAAATGTCTGCCACAATCGAAAGAATGGTCAAAATTTTGTAAACTGGTCCGTCATACAGGTAACCTTGATTGAGAGCCCAGTCGACGACAAACCGAAACTGGATGATAAGTTGAGGATTCGAACCGATGAAGGTACAGAAAACAACAACAGCGAATGGACCTGATGCAGGTAACATGATCAAAAACAAAGTTTGAATTTTGGGCATATTGATCACCGCTTTTTGATGCTTGATAATTGAATTCCAAAGAATGGCGTAGCTTTTCACGTGGTATTCGAGCAGGCAAAGGGCGCAAATATTGCATATTGCAGAGATTTCCGCAAGCATAACATACAAAAACCGGAATCGTGGATTGTAGAACTGGTCAACTGTGAAGGAAAGAAAAACTCCAGCAATTATGTACAGTGTGTGGAAACTCACAAGACTCAGGTTAAACAGCCAAAAGTAGCGCTTCCACAGACGTCTGTCCACGAAAACTTGTTGTTCTTCGACTTTGAGAGGCCAGCCAAGGATTTTCGAGTACAGGCGCAAGTTACGGAGCTTAAACAGAATTAATTTTTGAAATGGCGTTGGTTTCTGGGTTTGGTCACTTTCAGTCGTGGACTGCAGAGGGCCTTCGATCTGTTGGTTTGCAGCTGAGACTTCATTCTTGTTGGATTCTTCAATATTGCGATTGCCCGCCCTATGTCTTGCGATTTTTTCTGTCGGCCTGAAGTTCGCTAATGTTTCCTTCAGGTCAATTAGGGCCAACTTAGCTCTAACTGGAATTGTAGTACAGTTCATTGTTATTTTCTATTCTTGAAGATTATGCAGACTCGCTGTATTTTTGACAAATGAAAAATAAAGTTGCATGGAATGAAACCGAGCAGCAGCAAAAGCTTTCTTCAAGTTCCTAGTACTGCCAGAGCTGAACTGTCAAGAATAGATACTACATTATCTCATAACTGGATTATGTTGTGAAGACTACGGGGTTGCTTGTATGTTCGGACTAACCAATAATGTCAATCAATAATGATTGACTGAATTATTACAAATTCAAGGTTGACATTTAATTTCTTGGCGTACTGGAAAACACGAGCATAGAAGTATTGAAGTCTCCCTGATGCGCATTTAGTTTTATCAAAAGGTCTGGCCCTAAGTGTCAATCAATAATGTCAATTGTGAATGAGTAGGTGTATGACGGCAAATTTGGTGCACTCCCCATAATTTCGAGCTTTAATAGATTGGTCAAAAGTCAGTGCGAATTGGCATGTTTCACTCAAGGTCAAAGCTATTCATGCCCTACGACGTAGACTCTGATGAGTAAATTGAAAACAATGAAAACCTGGAAATGTATGCTGATGAATTGAGACGGGCCACGAATTCTGCTTCAATGCAAAAAATGGCATACGGCTTATGAAGTAAAAAGTTGCGGGAAAAGTGCAGCCTAAGAAAGAATCCATTACGACAAGTGAAAAAAGTTTCTTTAATACCGCTAAAAGCAATTCCACGTTTATAATGTATTCAGCTGCAGCAGGCTAACAGTTTTATCTGATAAGTGAGTTCTCATCCCGGCTCTCACCTTGAAATTAATACTTTGGCATAAGTCTTACTTACGTCAAAGAACTGACCTAAAATTGAAAAATTCTCAAGAAAAAGCTATTATTCGTTGATCGTGAGACTTAAAAAATATAACGTCTCAGAATCGCTTCTTTTCCTGAATTGTTGTTGTGGTCCTTTGATAGCAACGTCGATTCTGTTTGGCGAACGTGACACAAGACAAGATTGCAAAAAACACGCTTTAGTAGCAATTTGGAAGGAGTCAAGTCATCGAAAAGCAATGTCGAATGGCATGTTGAAGGTGATGTTTGAAAAATTCGGCAATATATATACTTGTTGGAGCTGGCCCTTTTGCTTACCTTGGCATTGGAGTCGAGTATGATATTCAATGGGGTGTCGTCAGCATGCATTAATGGTTCCCCGTTGCACAATAAAGATTGATGCATATTCCTGGGCTAGTGAACGGCGGAATATATTGTGAACGTTAGTGGGCTGCTAGGACTGTAGTAAGGGCAGCTTTTAAAAATTGAAAATAAGCTGATTCAGATGGCATACACGAGGAGTCCAGAGGACATCTCCCGGGAAAAGTTACCATGTGCATGTGAAGGGGTAAAAACTCAAAGAAAAGACTACTTTCCAAGTCAAAGGCAAAACGGACATTTTAGTCAATGAGAAAAAATGAGATCATTACACAGTAGCTTTATAAGTTGAAGGAGCAACTTTTTTCCAAGTCGACGTTGGCTAAGTAATGTGGTGTGCCTGTGAGAAAGCATTAAAGTGAAAGTCATATATGAAGGAGAAACCGCAGTCGTCGCCCGGAAAAAAGTTGGCTTGTTTTACAAGAGGCATTGTTGCACACCGAGTAAGTAGCTGACTGACTGAATACACGTATTAGACGCACGGAAGAAAATAATTCATGAGCAGATAAAATTACGGTAAAAAGTTGAGGAGACAAAAAGCGGGTAGGTGTGTAAAATGCGTTCATGTGAAGGTTGAAATGAGTGTAAGTAGGAGTAAGTATGATGTATGATAAAGTTTATAGCATCTTTATACGCGATCGTGGAATGAGCTTTAGGTATAACTTTGAAGAAAATGATGAATTCGCGGCTGGCTTTGATGTGGCGGGCGGTTGTTTAGGTGAATTATGGGACACGGGAAGAAATTATTATTAGAAATCTCGCGGCTAGATTCATCTTGATCAAGGCTCTCTTTTAATACGGCGGAAACTTGTGGGCAGGGCCAACCCATGCAAACTTTGTCTATCGGCGACCCAATGTTTTGATGGTGTTTGCGAATTGGCCACTGGCATAATTTCATTACTGGTTCAGCAAAAGCTCATGTGTACATGAAAGAAATGCTTGTGAAACCAAAGCTGGGAATTTAAATTATGATGGGGGAATGGTGATGACCGGGATAGATTTGTAATTTATACACATGTTAAATGCGGACAGTCGTCTCGTCTAATGACGACTCTTTACTACCAGCTGCTGTCTTTGTACAAATGGTTTAATAATGTTGTGTTGCATGACGGTCCATTTGGAAGCCCACAAAGAAAAAGAAGAAGATGGCAAATGGGCGCTGGTTGCCAAATGCATCCTAGAACAGGAATCAAAGATGCATGAATCCATGTTGGCGACAAGCTAAGGAAAGTTTGGCGTCATTTGTACATGAGCATGTTGCAAAAGTTGTTTCTCGACTTGTTCCTTCTTCTTTCCCTTATTACTAGGGAGCGTGTGTCGAAGAATTATGAAAGTCGGTGAGGCGAATAGTTATTTGTTTGTTTGTACACTTGTCGTCGTCTCCCGGCCGGGCTACGTCCAAAAAGAGCGGCTCCTCCAACTTGCACCGAAATGCATCACTAACTGCTTTCATTGTATGCAGAGAAGCGCCGGGTTGTTTAGTCGGACAGAGCGAGTGAGCGCTGCTTAAAAGATTTTGGAGTCAGTGCCAAGAAGTTGAGGTGCTGGCTTTCCTGTGTGCCGGTTAATGATGCATACGTGATGAGCAATTAGAATGCTTTAGCTGTTACCTTCCTGACGTTAGAACAAAACACATGTCAGGAACCGTTTCGGAATGGTTCACGGCGATTCGCTTCACTCCCGAAGAATGAATCTCAAATCTCCTAACATTCATGACCATTTCCACCAGCTTACTACTTTCCCCTATCTGCCGATGAGGGCGACATCCGCCACAGTTTCTCCTGCTGCACTGCCGCCTCTGACTGACTGAGAGGAAATGATCTGGAATCAATAATACTTCAAAAGGGAAACAAAACATGAACAAAATCCCATTACAAGCAGTCGTTTATTGAATTAGTTGATGCAAACTTTGTTGTATAATTTGCGCATTTTATTTTATTCCAACAGATGGATAGGCAAGAAAGAAGCAAATTTCTCATCTAATGATCAGAAGGGATTAATCGCTTGCCTGAACGTTATCATGGCCGTAAAAGTTTTTGCACGTCTAAATTCTATGCATGGCATGTAAGATCTAATGGGAAAAGTAGAGGAAACTTTTGCACGAAATTCAAATGCAATTGAACAATCCGGCCCGACTTCGACAAAGAATCAACTTCTTTTTTGGATTTTTGCAATGGAGCGAGCAAACTGGGGCGTGTATATACAGAATGTGTGTGATCTATTGCCGCATTTGTCGTCATCATGGATAACATTTGAAAAAAAGAAGGTTTCTTGCAGTTGCCAAATATATAATGCATTGTGTTGGAGATAACATGATGATGAATATCCGACCAAAATCAATGATACAGGAAACTGTTAGAACAAAGTTTCGAGTAGAAACCAAGTATGAGCAACTAGGGAAATTACTGCGAAACACAGTTTTTCTTATGCCTGCGCCTAAAAGTTTTGCCTTGGGGTGAGCTGAAATGGTCATCGATTGGAACTGATCAAGGAAGAAAAAGTAGGTAACCCGAGTTTGAGGCCGCTGGGAGAAAATTTAGTACCGTTGGGATCAGGAGTTTCAAATTTTAAACGTTGGCTGAAACAAGAGTTTTGTAGCAGGACAAGTAAAGATTTATGCCGGGACTGCCGTTCCCCCGCTCAATAATGGTATCCGGTAACACTTCCGCAGCGACATCTGTCAACCGGCAACTGTAAAGTGAACTTTTTCTCATCTCAGGTCCAGTCCGGTATTTAAGTTTTGAAACTGTAATTTGCGCATTTAATGCTTAAACAGTTTGTTATACTTAGAAAAATCCGTTACATTTTTTTGGCACCTTGACTACCTTTGTACTTGTTGGGTTGGCGAATATTTTCCCCCAGAAATCCGGAGTTTGCAAAAACTTCCATATAATGGATAAAAATCGTGAAATATGTCTCCGTCTGGCTCTGTCTCAAATGAAAAATAACTTGGATTTGCTTGTTTATATGTATTCAGGGAGAGTATTAATTAATTACTTTTAATTTCTTTGCACGAATTCGGTGTATCTTTTATAAAACACTATGAGTTTTTTAGCTTCTGTAACAGGACATACTTTAACAATCTTGACGGACAATTTTAAAGCTTGAGAACCGAAAAAAATCGTTTTCTGAAAACCCAGGTATTTTTCCTGAATGGTTTGACTAACTAAAAAATTGTATCTACAGTCATTTGAACTTTCTTTTATGGTGGTGGAACAAAAACTCTCGATAGCTGGATATTTTTTCCTAACGCACAATTGCATAGCATTTTTCGCGATATAATTTTCAAACTTGGTACCAGAGCTCAATTTCAAATGTAGACCAGCACGTTTCTCAAAGCCCAGTACATAAAAGTGAGGCATCTTGCAAATGAGGAGCAATCAGATGTCCATGTTTCGCATGCATACAATTCCGTCTGTGAGCTGAGCCATTTAGAGAAAAGTTTGACCTTGTTGCAGTCTTGCAAGAATTTTGGGAGCAAACTGCGGAAATTCGCCGTTGGCGGTTCTGGTCTAAAGCACCAGAGACTTTTTGCCTGTTACATAAATGCGTTGCTCGGTCCACAAGTCTTTGGCAGCGAGAGGCAACAGATGACAATTATGTTCGAGTCTGAACGTAGAGGGCGTTCCGGAAACGGGCATTCGCCATTGTGAGCATATATATGCATCAAAAGCACGACGACGTGCCTCTAGAAACCGGCTCACAATAAGTGGACTTACGAAGCACCAGCGACGTGACAGCGGCTGACGATAGGCTGTGCGAGTATTGTCGTCGAATATAACTTGAAAGTGTGCTACGCTGCCACGCTTAAGCTGGTGAGCGACTGAAGATGGTCCTGAGCCAAGAATAGAAATGGCAAATGTGTATACAAGATTTTCAAGACAGAAAGGTAAAATGGGCTCGGAAGCGGGTAACTAACTCTGTCTCGGCTCGCCCATGTTGAAGAGAGCGGCAAAAGTTTTGCCGAGCAGCAGCAACGGCATATTATGATGAGGCAAAACAGGATACAAATGTGGCAGTTTGCAAAATCTGTTGAACACGCATAGCAAGTTATTGCGGGTTATCCGAGAAAGAGAGATGTTCTCGGAAAAGTTTATAACAGCTGTTTCCATGTCGGTATCCGTAAAAGTTTAAATTAGATACTTTCAGAGGTCCCAGAAGACAGTCAGCGTCTTCGCATCAACTTGCATTGACAAATACCATGTGGAAGGACACGGGTGCTTGTTGCGAGACGAGTTGCCGCCTCTGATAATTTCCCTTTAATGACTAAAAAGACAAACATAATAAAGTTTCATTGCCGGGAATAATGTGAGTGAGTCGTCGTGTATAGTCGGCTGTGTGTGTGCAAGTGACTAGCGAAGCCGGCTGAATTCTTTGGCAATTGTCACAGACTCCATGTTTCCAAGGCACTTGATTCGAATCATTAATCAAGAGGAAACAAAGTGCAAATCGGTTCTCTCTTGAGATGCTGACACAAACAAGTCGCAGAACATGAGCATCGCTTTCTGACTTCATGATCAGTGATCGACGCACGTGTAAAGAACATTGAAAGGTGGACTTTGGGGATATACCCACACACGGCGTCGAGGCTTGGAAACACTGACGCTGTTGCGGCCGACGAAAGTGTCAAGTCAAGTTGAATGGTGAAAGCAAGATTTGTGCAGCCATAATTTGTAGCGAGCGATCGCGGGCTCCGTGTGATTCGGTTGTGGTTAATGGGCACATGATACCTGGTGTTGGTAGTGGTGACGTTGCTAGCGATTGACTCGAACGAAAAACCGTGAAACCGCCTGCCTCCCCCGAAACTGGCACATACAATGAATCCTGAGGACGATGATGCGGAAGAGATATGTAATTTGGTGTTTGCAGGGCGAAGAATCCAGGGTGGGGGTGGAAATCACCTGAAGAACATCCACAAGACTTTCTCCAAGAAATTACAAGAGGAGCGGGAACGCGAGGGAGGATGCGGGCTGGAAACCGAGTTTGGAACCGGAACAAGTGAATTGGAACGCGTAACAAATGCTCAGAAATACTTCCAATGGATGCCAATAGGGAGCCAAGATGAAAGAGATTTAAAAAGTACGTGTGTTTTCGTCATGCTATTCCTATATATGTGACTGTTGTTGCTAGCCGAGAAATTTTTATAGTACGTTGCCATCAAGTGTGTGCTGCTGGTTCTGTTTTAAAATCTGTACAAAACTACTAAAAACCATAAACTCGAATGACAGTAAGGAAGAGTGGAAGCGTGCTCCGTAGTAAATGCATGAATAATCAATTAACTGTGGTGACAGGTAGAATTATGTAATTGATTTTGAGGCGTGTAATGTTGTGGAGGGGAAAGGTTGCGGGGGTGGCGCTGATGATGCTGCGGCAATGCTAATAAATTGAATGACGCTTACTAAATTAACCAGAGCTTGAGAAGAATTCCAAGATTTCATCCATGCTAAGGGAACGGGGGAATGAAGCCTGGAAGAAGAACAAGTTTTGGGACGCACTTCGAGGATTCAACCTCGCCATTTGCTTCGGGAGGCCTGGCCAAGAGGAAACCGGCTTGGCATATGCTAATCGCGCGGCAATTTTTTTACGACTTCAAGATCCTCAACTGGCTCTCAGAGACATCCAGCTTGCCAAAAGAAATGAATTCCCATCAAACTACCTTAACAAGCTTGAGGAGCGCGAAAAGAAATGCCAAGAAGCCATCGAAAGCAAGGAGTCGACCAATAATGCAGCTTCACCATCGACGTCAACCACCGAAACTCAACAAGATGATCCACACAACATTCTCAACATTGAAAAGTCAAACGCTACTGTTTTGGGAGCTGACCAAGTAGTTGAAATTGGAATGTGTGAGCGGCGAGGTCGCTTTCTCCGGGTGAAAGAGGATGTGGAAGCAGGTGAGTTTGAGGTATCAAATTTGAAATGTTTACAGACTAATGTTCTTTTGAGAGTCACGTCTTTGAGGATGTAACTGGGCCGTGTTCACACATGTACACTTGCTCGAGTTTCATTATTCACATGTACATGACAAGGTGACATGTGTGCAGTTTATCATGGAGAAAAGTTGAGCCGTGTGAGAAGGGAAGAAGAAGAGGTTGTTGCAAGTTATTCTCATGTATTCGTTTCTGGGGTTTACAGGAAGGTTGTTGTTGACAGAGAAGCCGTTTGCAACTGTCTTGGAGAAAGAACTGGTTTGGGACACGGAACATTGTCAAGTGTGCCTGAAACGGATCATGGCGGGAATCCCTTGCGACGAATGCACTTTTGTAAGTTGGAAAAAAGAACATTATGGATGAATGGTGGAGGGCCTGAATACTAATCAAGTCTTGTTCAACAAAGTTGCTCTGTGCATGTGTGTACATGGATGTTGGAGTAGTATATAGGAATATTTTTTATACACAGGCCATGTACTGCGACGATCAATGCAAGAAACAAGGCCAACAATTTCATAAATGGGAACATCGACTCTGGGCCTACTTACAAGGCACCGACAGCTCTCATCGAGATCTCCTGGCATTGCGAATTCTCGGCAAATGCGGAATAGAGACACTCGTACGTAATTGGCAAGAATTTAGCGGGAAAAGAAGGGAGCAAGAAGAAGAAGAAGGGGGGAGAAAGCACGTCGCGGGTTGTAATGCAGAGGGGATTTATGATTCCCAATCCTACCTGTCCGTCTACAATTTAGTGAGTCACGGTGAAAGTGCCAGCTTTGAACAAAACAGCGCCAATTGTTTCAAAGCCTTACTTTTGAGCTATCTGTTGCGTGATATGACGACTTTTATGAACGTTCCGGCCCGTATCAATTCCCAGTCCGCCACCACCGACGACCATTTACTGCCACCACACTTTCTCCAGAACCAAGACCAACTCGTACTTTACATCGCCAGTGTCCTACTTCACAAGCTAGAAAGCATACCATTTAATGTCATTTCGCTCAACGAATTGATTAGGACTACGATTGGAGGAGCCTCTGGCGATGCTCATGGTGAAAGTGCCATGATTTTGTCTGGTGACTGCGAGCAAGTGAAATCAGAGGCGGCAGCGGCAACTGTGATTAAATCTGTTCCGTATGCCTCAGCTGTATTCGGCCTCTTGTCTCTCTGTAATCATTCTTGTTGTCCAACTGCTATACACGTGAGGAGGAACCAGAACGCAACAACGGGCCTGATAACAATGACAAATTTAAAAGCCGGCCAAGAAATATGTATCACGTACGGACCTTGTTTCGCCATCCACCAAAAATCGGAACGACAGGCAGTTCTAGCAAAAAGGTACAAGTTTGCCTGTGACTGTGTCGCCTGCGACGAGAATTGGTCTCTGCGGGACCAGGACTTCAAGCCAGCAGATAGCAAGATGGAAAAGTCGATTGAGGAACAACTTCGCAAGGCCTACCATCTCCAGCAGGGGCAGCGATTCGCCGAATCTTACCGACTGGTCAAAGGGATTTTGCAAAAACATTCCCAAACATTGCCTCCCAATCACTCTCTTATCCTGATGGCACAAGACATTTTTAAAATCGCCATCATCAACCTTATGAATGGTTAAACCGACCGAACCCTTGAAACTTATCATCGAATAATATAACAACGGATCTTCTTTCCGCCGAGCTTAACAAAAGTACCTGTAGCCCTTGTTGATAAATGTTGCGAATGCTGGTATTTTGCTTGGATGGTATTAATTTTGAATGCATGCCTGTAAAAAGACTATATATTTAAAAAGACTAATTGTGCACTGTGTAATTCCGTGTTGGTACCTTAGCGCCCTCTGTACTCATCGCGTGTGCTCTTGATCATTTGCACACTGACTGATGTATTTAAGTGATGCATATGCCGAAAATGCACGTTCCCTTAAACGAACCTCATTTATCCATTCCACCCACTTGTACAAGTTTGTAGTCACGTCCATGTGTTCCGTATGTATGTCTAGATTCCCATTTATCCCTCCTCTGACGAATTCGCAAAGTGTGAAGCAAAAAAAAGTAGGAGACGAGTGTGTGCGAGAATAGAAGAAGAATGCTAAAAATGCTGTCGACAGAGTCTATTATGGAGAAAAGAGATCATGAAGAAGGCGAGCTGCTAGCTGTGTGTATCTTTATATAATATAAAATGGCGAAGCAACATGTGGATGGGAAAAGATTTTAAATGAATAAAAGTTGGATTTACATGATTACATTACATTAGATGGGGGGGATGTGTGTGTATGTATAAAACTGGGATAATAATACTATAGTTGGATGGGACGGCGGCGGCAGCGCTATTGTTGTGGGGAAAAGATAGAGACAAGATTTTATTGCAATGTAATGGATCGTAATGTTGGGAGGAAGATGTGTTAAGCGTTGCATAATGGAATGTTGTACAAGCGTCCTGGAAGCGGGATAGTGTGAGACAATAAAATAAATGAAAGCCAAAAGATATAGGAAGCAGTGGGTCGTAAAGGAAATTGCCACCATATGTACTCGAGTAGCGGCTGGAAACTATACTTATCTATACGCTGCTTCCAGCCTACTTTCAACAACGCTTCTTCTAGTTCATTTATCGATAAAAATATACACACTCACAGGCCCATGTGTGTTTGCCATTTTTTTGAATATTTTCGATACAATGTGTCTTGTTCTTTGAGAGAAAAAAGGGGGTAGAAGCGTTGCGTCTATAAATGGGCATGAGGCCGGCGGGTGACAATTTTTTACAATCTTTTATGACTTGAAACCTGTTGAGGAACAAGAGACGCTTTTGCAGTAGTAGCTTCCTCATCCTGTTGAACATGAATGCAATAAATCTTGGAGGAGAAATAAAAATTGCAGGTAATAACGTAATACGAGGTGAGAGTGGAATGTGGGGACGAGGAATGCGGCAGATTCCGAAAAGCCGTGTTTGAAGGATATGTGCAAGTGAAGAATTGGGGAGGAAATGGTAAAAGCAAATTTGATCAAGTGAAGAAGAAGAAGAAGATTGTCTTGGTGGGGTGTGAATAAAATAACAAAGAAAATAGCATCTATCGATGGAATCGAACAAGGTGTGAAACATTAGACTTTTGAGCTATGAGATAGGAGCAGGAAAAGAGAAAAAAAAGAGTTGAATCCAAGTGGCTGTGGGGTTTCGGAAGGGGAAACAAGAAAAATGTAAGTCAAGAGGCAATGCAACAAATTCCTGTCCTTCAAACATCCCCAAAGATTGATGGTTGTCTTGGAAAAAGGCGCTAAAGCAGTCATGCTTGATGACGGAAATTTTTGTGGAAAAAAGATGTGCTTGTCAGGCCCCGACTGGAGGAAACAACGTTTTTTATCCGCAGGTATTCAATCTTACGCAAGGGTTAACTAACGCTAAAAACTCGCGTGCGCAACGATGCACCGCTGGAATCCATAGATGGTTAGATCTCAAGATCAAAAATAGCGAAAGCCGATTCAGATGCCTTTCGAGATTCATTTTTTCAGTTTAGTTAGAATGCGATTATACAATTCAAAACTTTTTTCAGTGTGACAAACGTTCTGGGACATCAATTAGACGCTTCAATTTCTTATTTCTGTTACTTGAATCATCAGTTCTACAGGCAAGACATGTAAGTGTAGATCCAAGGTTATGCGATAGCGAAATTCGCATACCAACATTTTCATACGAATGGAATTCTTAATACGGGGGACAAAACTGGATAGGAGCTTAAGCCCATTAGGATTCGGCGAAAAAATGGCTCTAATAGGAACAGCGACACATATGTACAGAACAAAGCCAAATATTTTCAAGATAGCGGAGCTACTGAGGCTTAAATGGATGGATGATGTGCTAATTTGGAAAAATTCTGATGCAAACGATTAGAAAATAGCTGAGCGTCTTGGCAAACTTTCCGCAAGAGAACGCTCGAGTCATAGAGCACGTTGATGATGGTGGAGCGGGAAAGGAGGGAGAGTTTGAAATTTTGGAGGGACTTTGAGCCAACTAACGGTATTGTTTACATTGGAATACATACGGCTTTTTATTGGAGACAAGAGATCAACACTGCCGGCTGTGCTCTCTGCCTGCTCTGTGCAGTCGATATAAATTGTGATATTGTTGAGAGCGACTCAAGCGAAGGGCTTCGTTTTTACTCTCCAGGCCGCCCCTTTCCAGTACAAGCAAAATACATAAGTCTCCAACTGATTCGATTGTTTGTTGTTTACCAGTTTATCGGAATTGCTTAAAGCTTCGGCTCTTTTGATAATTTGTAATCATTAACGCACCTTTAAAGTTACAAAAGTTTCTTGTATTTTTGTTACAACTTTGTGACACGAGTTTGAATGTTTTGAAATGGTCCAGGTGTTGTAATTATGTTTTTAAAGCTCTAGTTGTTTATTTTTCCAATTCGAGTTATTGGTTATTGTTGAGGTCGAAAAGTTTGGTCTGTAATTGGTGAGTAATGAGTAAGTCATGCGGTTTCAAATATTATTGAAATTACATTTGTTGGAAGCATGGTTTCAGGAATGAAAACTAGATCAAGAGGAGTTTGTGTAATAATGTTGAAATTCTTGTTGCAGGTAATTTACGACGAAGTGGATGCATGTAGAATTGAATCGCCGGATAACCAAGTGGATTAATAAAGTCAGCAAGTGAAAGGTAAAATGATAACAAATCAAGGGCATTGGAAGAATCAATATTACGAGTTTTTAAGTGTTCTTGTGGGCTGATTTACAGGAATTGGATGCAAAAATGTCTCAGCCGAGTATAACAAGCTTCTACAAAGCCAAAAAGCGTCCTATCCAGTCTCCCGATGATAGACCGAAGTCAGCCAAGCTCCATGCTAACGAAGCTAATCGAGTTCATTTCGTCAAGAAGGGGAACCTGAGTCCAGTAAAGCGAAAGGATGGAGCACAACTTGTTAATTTGGACGTTGTTCAGGTGAAGAAGATTGCCAAGAACTTTAGTGCCAACTTTGAGAGTCTGCAGAAGATTCAGGCTTTGAAAGCTCAACTCGAGGAAAAAGAGAAGGCGTTGGCTAAGAAATTGCTGGAAAAACAAAGCAAGAGGGAGGAACAAGTTGTGGCTGAGCCTGAACCTGCCAAGGAGACACTTCCGGTTGATGATTTGCCAGACCAAGATGCAAAGGAGAATGAGGAAGAACTAGCAAAGCAAGTAAGGCCCGAAATTAAGCCTAAAGAGTCCGCATCCGTTACATTATCGGCGAAGGCCCCAGTGATCCAGTATCAAGTCGAGCCGAACCCAAATCTGAAGTTGCCACTCCATTTGAAGACATTGAAAGTACTGCACGATGGAATGAATTCGGTTGCAAGCATGTTCCAAGCTAGATCAGAAACTATTACGTTTGCAAAGCTCAAGCCGGCCGTGGAGTCTATGACAAAGCATACGCTAACAATGAAGTGGATCGCCAGGATGCTAACCGTCGATGACAGCTTCATCCGTATCAGCGTGGACAAAGTTAATAATTCGAACCAGTATGTGATTGATTATAAGATCAAGTTGCTGCCGAGTCAGCTGGTGAGACTGAAAAAGACGTTCGAATCTAGACTGCTTAATTACTGCCTAGCTGAACATGAGGTACGTTCCGTGGCTCGTCATACAATAAGTCTAAGTGCTTAATTAATTATTACTCACTTATGCTTTCTATTGCAGAAATTTTTGGTGGGAAAAGGAGTTCATGTTGAACGTCAATTGGTGACACGTTGGCACCCTGAGTTCGATATTGATTCGATCCAGATACCTCTAGCAAAGCTTCCGGATCTCAAAGAAAAGGTTGCTTCTGCTGCTGAAATATTGTCGCAAGTTCGTTGCATGGTTCTGCCGAAAATGAAAACCCCGGCATGCAGCCCTGTGAAGAAGCCGATTCCGGTAAAAGAGTTGAAAGGAATTTCTTCATCCCTGCTGGAAAAGGTAATGCATTTTAAAGAGCTACAAATATAATCAGTTAAGTTAAGGTAGGGAATGAAGAATTTTATTTCGGTCTGCAGATTCGGGCACGCGAGCGAAGCAAGGTCGTCAAAGATCTAACTACACCTCTTGCAGAAATCAAGCTGAAGAAGATGAGAGCTCGTCTACCAGAAATGACTCGCATCATACATAACTTGTTCGTTGGGGAAAAGAAAGCAGCAATTGAAGTTCCACGGTTTCTTGAGCGCCTTCAATTCTCTTATGGAACACTATCAGCTTGTAAGTAATCGACACCTCTCTTGTCCCAGTGTATGAGTTGAAAACGAGTTAAAGTTTATTTCCTGTGTTTGCAGGTGACATTCAAGAGCATGTTGATTACTTGTTGAAGAATTACCCTCAGTGGATCCAGAAGATAAAATCTACCAGTGCCGATTATATCAAAATCGATCGTAATGTTCAGATCAACTCGCTGACCTTTTAGATACCACTTTTCTAGCTAATTCTTTTACATGGCATAGCATGTACTTACAAGAAAGTAGACACTTGCCCGCCAAACTATGATTGCTATACCACCTGACCATTCAACTGATCACGAATAGGTGCATGTATTTTTGTATGCTTACAATAATGTAGGAATACAGTTTTTTCTTTCCTCATGGGTTCTACTATGTACTAGCAGTAATCTGGTTAGCCTGTATTTCCGTAAGAACTAGTGTTAGGATTGCCTTGAGTTTGTGATCTCGTCCGCTAGCATGACGTAAGTGGAGAATGGGTGAAGGAAAAAGTGTTGTTATGCAGAACGAATCAATTCATCTGCTGGAGTCATAAAATCTCTGTTCATTGTGTGTGAAATGAGTTTTTCCTAAACAGAGATAATAAATTTGAAATTCCAAAATCCACGTTTTATTCCAGTCTTACAGATTACATTTATATCAACACGTAGTAACTTTCTGGGATCCTCCGCTACAATAAATTACTTGAATAGCCTTTTGACAAGAACATAGACAAAAAATGGCACGGGGATGAGACAAGATGAACTTAAACTATTTCCTCTTTGGCAAGTGTTTTGAAGCTACTCTACTTTATGACCAGTTAGTATGTCAAGAAGGTTTACATTGAATCACAAGAAAAAACTGTAATACAGTAACCATCTACAAGTATTGGCGTAACATTAGCTAATTAAAGGCCTAGAGAAGAATTCTAGAAAACCAAGGAAGTGTTTTTCTGCATATACGAATGCTTCATGCCATTTTTGCCAAGTTGACTAAATGTTAGCTGGCTTGTGGTCAGCAAGTTGTTTGTAAGGTGAACCGGATCCCCGGGGGCCTGTCAAGTTAGGATTACTTTGCTTCATATTATGATCTTGACAGCCGTGGTGATAGCTTAAGCTGTGTGTGTTCTGGGGTACCGAATGTTGCGGCGAAAAGCGTCCACCACCGCCGCAATTGATTTGGCAATGAGGTATGGCGTTTGCAGGATAATGGGAAGGTGACTGCTGGTTGATGTGTCCGTGGCCATGGGTATGAGCATGGACATAGCCGCAAGTTTGACCCTGTTGAGGTCGAGGATAAGAATGATGTTGCATTGAGGGCATGGTCGCAGTTCCGTTGGGTAAAACTTGTTGCCATGATGGATTCACGTTGGCCATGCTTATGTTATGTTTGTTGACGGCTTCAGTAATGGATTGATGGCTGCTCATGGAATTGTTGCTGGTGCAGCTCATGGTAAGGGTGCCCATGTTGAGCGTGTACTGTGAAGCCATGACAGATGGAGGCATCACCATTGGCAGCCATTGCCTTAGCCGAGCGTGAAGTTCTTCGAACAAAGGTCTTCTTTGCGGCAACTCGGCCCAGCATTCAACCATCAAGGCGTACATCCTAGGAGGACACATGTCTGGGCAGGGTAGCAGTTGCCGTGATCGGATCATTTCGATGACTTCTTGGTTAGTGTACCCGTAATATGGCTGCAAAATGAAAGGTCAGCCATCAGAAACTGTTCTGAATGATTCAATGGTCCTGATAATCATTCACGCTCACCTGGAGTCCATACGAGTGAATTTCCCATAGGACAACACCAAAAGCCCAGACATCAGATTCGGTGGTAAACTTGCCATACAAGATTGATTCGGGTGGCATCCATCTGACAGGAAGAAGCGACTTTGACTGAACCCGGTAGTAGTCTGAGGAGTAGATGTCCCTCGACAATCCGAAATCTGATATTTTGACTACTAGTCCTTCACCAACCAAGCAATTTCTTGCAGCCAAGTCCCTGTGAACGTAGTGGTGAGCCGATAAGTAATCCATCCCTGAAATAAATGCAAGGTTGAAGTTGTTTCCGTTTGAGGTTAGGCAAGTTTCAAAAGCTTTTAAATTTCACCTGCAGCAATCTGAGCTGAAATAGCCAACATTTCGTCTTGATTTAGTACTGGGACGTAGCCGCTGTTGTCATCGTTCCGAGTCGAATGCGACAGGAGATACTCATGCAAGTCGCCCTGTAAACAAAGGATTTCCAATTGTCATAGTCATACCCCAAATTCATTAGATTTTTAGTAACTGACCTGGGTCATATATTCAAAGAGCAAACAACGCGGCTCGTCCTTATTCACGACGCCAAGTAAGCAAACGATATTCGGGTGCTTCAGCTCCGCCATGAGTTCAGCCTCTCTGAAGAAATCCTGTTTAGTTTTCTGAGTCGCCGAAGCTTTGAGTGTTTTGATGGCGACTCGAAGTGGTGGTTCGCCTTGTCGGAAAGTAACGTCGCCCTTGTAGACCTTGCCTGTAGACATACTCAACTATTAGGTAGCCCACAAAAAGCTAGACAAGCTTTCGACTGATCAAAACTCACCAAAAGCGCCTTCGCCCAACTCTTGATAGAACTTAACCTGCGAAATGTTGAATTCAGGTGCTTTCGGCTGTCCCGGTTTCCGAAGTAGACTGTTCATTTCCAGCGTGTGCATCGACTGTCCATTTTGTGCCTGGGCTCCACGTTTTGCCTTGCTTCCTTTGTTTCTCTTGCACAAACAGCATAGGAGCATGAAGAATATCAGCAATACCGCTGCAGCCCCAACAGCTGTTCCCATGAGCCATATTTTGTTGTCTGGACAAGAATATAGTCAAAAGTTAGTTGAAAACGCATCTATCATCGATCGGTTATTGAAAGTTTAAGCACCAGACACTTGACCTACCAAGTCCGAAAAGTCCACATTGTGGAATTGCACAAGGCTCCTTTTTGAAGTTCTCAGAATCAGAAAAACACCATGGAGCAGGTTCGACCCCTCCAGGGTTGCGGCAGTAGTTATGGCCGCCCATGAGCTCCGGGTAATCGGACGACTTGAATTTCAACTGATGGCTCCATGGTGCACAAGGGTCTCCTGAAGCAGTCTCCTTGACCATACCGCGATAGTTGTGCCCATTACCAATGTAGCAGCTGTGTTGAAGAACAACAGGCTTCAGAGGTAGACCCAGTGGTATGCAACTGGCAGCATCTTTAGAGCCCAAAGGTGGCAAATCGCCGCATTCCGGAATAGGTAACTGCTGTCCGATCAAGTGGTGGCGTTTAGCGAGGGCGTATTCTTGTCGACAAAGGTCATGTTCCAGCAATTCGCATTCTTCCCTGCACAGTCTTCGGGGAGCTATGAAGTTGACGTGTTCTTCGGGACTGTCGACATCGTCTGGACATAGTGGAAATGCCGAGTAGCATAATGACGGCATAGCAAAGTCGCTACATCGGACGGCAATGTCCCTGCAATAGGCAGTGCACAATAGCTTTTTAGAAATGTTTCAAATTCCTGAGATTTTGACAAATAATTGAACATTGTCTTGACATACTCTGAATTCTCGATGACTGTAGCAGCGACATGGAGCTTTGCCTCGGTTTCGTTCTGGCTGTCCTTTGAATGCACATAAATCAGCCTGTTTCGGATGTAGCGACGGCAAACTGAGCCATGGTACACCTGGAAGCAATCAGGGATATTAATGATCAGTTTCTAAAATAGACACTACTTTTTTTTAGTTAGTTTTTAGTTGGATTCACATAAATATTTACCTGACAGATTCCCTCGCCGTCCTTGGGGGGTTGCAGATGAGCTCTGCTTTTTTCAGCAGGGTTGTTTTGCATCCTGATTCTTAAATGTCATGTGTTAAAATTATGTCCTGCCTTCAAAGGTTATAACTTGTCAAAATTCGAGTTTCAAAATTGGCAGGGGATGACAATAAAAAACAGTTTGTGTACAAAATACATAAATGCACTTGGGGTGCGTTGGAGAAAGTACAAAGAGTATAAAAGTAGAAAATTTAGAAAAACTATATCCTAGTTAGAAATTCACATTTCTACCCTGTAGAAAACTAGAGGAACTGAAAGGGAAGCAGGGATGCGGGAGATGAGGAGAGTTGAATCGGTCCGTGTGTTGAGAATCTACGGCGGCGGGGTTGGGTCCGAGACAAGATCCGAATTCGGGATCATCCACGAAACAGTAGTAGTGGAGTTGGAGCTAGCTGCACATGCACTTCCAGTAGTAACAGTCAGACAGACTGCACCAAAAGTAATAGCTCAGACGGTTTGTTTACATTCCCCCATTTTATGTACGATAAGTATAGTCAAGTCAGACTGAGTCAGAACCAACTGCGGCCCGAACTTCACCCCTTGCGTAACTTGTTCCAGTGGGGTTGCGCTTACTGGTATATGCCCAAGTTGGGTGTATGCTGCTGGAAGTGCTATCAAAGTTGCTGCTGTAATATGTACGTATAAGTGAACTTTGAACGTTTGTGATTCAAAGCATTGCAACTAATGGCTAATTGAATCTGTAAGTTTGACGAACGTCCTTGTATTAGAATGAAGACTTTATTCAAGATTAATTGAGCTTGTGACAAGGTTACATTTATGTGGTGCGAATAAGTCAAACTTATGTTGAATTATAGTTACTAGAAATATAACTACAGGCCCCCGCTAGACCTGCGACTGAATGAGACTTTTGAATCTAGCTTGGACTACAAATTCAAACTTTGCTTGATAGTAGCTGATAATAAAGTATTACGTATAGTATTGAATGTCATATGACCACTTACATGAAATGGAACTGGACCGGCCGTTCAAGCATTACCAAGTATGAAGCTTGCAACGGCGGTACAAAAAGGCACGGTAGGTGAAGAAACCTCAAAATTGCGCAATGAAATTCGGGTTAGGAAGAAATGGAATAATTTTGATAGCTAGTAAGGGTTTGAACGAGGCACAAATAAAAGTACATTGGAAGCCTTAACTCTCAGATTACAGACTACGAAAATATTCAGACCTTGAGCGTTTCTGCGGTTTGAGGCTTGTAGACTTTGTTGCACATTTCAAGGTAAAAGTGAGACTCGTCGTCGACTTGGACGACCCTTGAGCAAAGGACGAGCATGAAGCAGGAGACGACGGCGAGTGAGACTGGAATAGTTGAAGCTAACATGAGTTCCATCATGGTTCGCTGAATGTCGAATCGAAGAATGACAAAATTCGCGTCCGGGTCCGTAGGATCCGAATAATCCGGTCGGTAAAAGCAGGGAAATCGAGCGTTGGTGCGAAGATCGGATCCGTCGACACCGTATTGGGCGTAAAATTGCTCGCATTCACGAAGGATCAGGGTGTTTACACAACCTTCGAAATTGATGTACAGCGGGGCATTGTTGAGTATTCGGAGGTCTGATTCAACAGGAGCGATTTTGCGAAGTGGATCAAGCATGCGGGTATTTTGGATATGAGAGGTGACAAGAGTGACAATGTTGGTTGTGTCGCCAAAAGTTTGTGGTTCCATGAGAGTGCCGTTAAAGCAGTCTAACATCCGGATGCTGGTCATATTTTGCTGGCGATCGAGAATTGTGGTACAAAACATGACGAGAAGTGGTGGCTCAGGAGCAATCATTGGGGCAGGTCTGATTTGTTTTGTGGGGCCAGGGCTGTAAAATTGGTCGGTGGTTGATTTGATCACGCCTGATATTTCTCGCCAGGACTCATGGCTAGTGTTGGCTAAGGAATCGCCAATGGTCTCCAAAGGGGCAAAGATTTCGGTATTGTTGTTGTTGGAAAATTCAGAAATGAGATTGCCCAGGGTATTGTCGATCTGAGGTTGTGAGGTGGAAGGGGTGGCGGTGGCGAATGTCTGCTGAGCAAAGAGGTCTGCGGGACTTGTGGCCGCAATGGACTTCATGCTGACCAAATCGCGGGGCCAGACTTCTTGGTTGGTGTCCATGTCGACAGCCCTTTGGCACCTGGCGGTGAAAATTACATTGTTTTCGCGAACAATGACAGATTTACCCTCGGTCTTGATACCGTTGCAGGTCTTTTCGCATTTGAACGGGGGTCGGATACGGGAACAGAAGCCCATTTTGCACAAGTATAGGCCGGTGAGAGCATGGCAAGATTTTTTGGTGTTGCACTGAACGCCTGGGTCAGTGCTGGTCAGGTTGCACGTCAACACTGTTGACAGGTCGCGGCAGCGCGCACTCATCAACGCTTCGGTTACTCCAGGGCTTGACTCGTGCATGGAGCAGTTATAAATTCCCGTCAAATTGGCGCAACCACCAGTAATGCATCTGCAAAACAGTAAAACTTTGTGTTCCAATGCGGTCAAGCGAGACTATATATACGAAGAACAAGAATTTTAATAGCCATGTGGCATTGCAGCAAGCAGGAAAGTCCGAGGTTAGTCAAAGGACAAACGTGTAATATAAGGGAGGAAGGCATGCGATTTTTGGTCTCGATTTAGTTGGTTAATCGGCCACTAATGGGCAGACTGTGAGACGGTGAAACGGAGAAAGGTGGAGAAAGCCGGCGCGAAAAGTATATACACGGTACATGCACGCGAAACAAAAAAGAATCACGAAATTTCCCTATGCGACACTTGATTGAAGCAAAGTTTGGTCACACGTGGTTTCAGATTTTTGGTTATGATATATGGGGTAGATTTAACTAAAAGTAGGAAAGATTTACTGAAATGACATGTGTTTATATATGAAATGATTCCTTACTCAGCAGGTTCTTCTTTGGGGTCAACTCCATCGCAGTAACTGACGTCTTCTTGTTCAGTCTCGCATCCCTCCAAGCGGATATTAGTACCGTTTGAGCGAACATCGACGCGAATTTGAGTACAAGAACCACCGGATTTAGACAGACACCATTCGCCACAAGAACTCCACGAAGGGACACCTGGAGTTACTTCACAATTTTCGATCGTCAAATTGGATAAAGTTGTACACATGACAGTTTGCTCACTGAAGCCAGCATTTAGCTGCCGATATGATGGAAGATACACAGCAAACGTTAGGTAAAAAATACTTACACAACTTAACACTGCTGTTAATTCGCAGCAGCACAAAGTGTAACAAATTCGCTTCTCGAACGGTGTATTCATTATGAGATAGCCAAGTTACAAGTATCAAACCAAGATTCACTAGCTCACAAAGCTATCAAGTTGCTATGAGATCCGAGAAGCAACTAACTGACTGAGGCACTTTTGGTGAACGTATGCTCAAAGTAGGCGAATCTTGTCCAAGTTTTCATTAGATTCCGGTGAATGTTTTATGATGCGGGAGAAAAACGATATAATAATTCGAGCAAGCCTGGAGAACAAAGTCCGATACTGCGTTTCGGAGCACTAAACGTTTCATGGAGCTTGGGAAAGGGGAACTAAAGTGCGAAAAGATCGTGGTGAATATAAAACTTGGCAGCTCTGCATAGCTGACTGAAGGATGAATGTTGTTGCTTGAGCCATTTCCATTGCTAATCTACAATCGGATGTAAGGAATACAACGGGTGTAGTGAAAGTTGATGGCTTGAAGAAAATGTGTGGAGTGCGGATGGACAAGGAATAGGTGTTCGTAAAGTAACGGTTGTTGTTTCTTGACTTGTACACGCTTTCTCATGGGATTTCTTACCTCTGGTCAGGTGAGATTGCTTGCCAATATTATGCTTTGACCGTTATGCGGTAGTCTCGAGACGAAAAATGCGGATTGCTTGAATTGTTTAGTCACGGAACGGGTAGCCAGTATGCACATGGATACTTTGACGCATAATATAAGTAGGCTTTGAACAAGTTGGTCAGTTTGAGATATTGGTTAAGACATTTTATTATAACAAACGTTTCTGGTACGCTGAAGTGTGTCCACAAGAATAAGTACTACGAAATGTCACAGACTTTCTAAAAGTTTTTTTGAACTATTTCATGCAACCCATCGTACAAACATTAAACCTGTATTACGGATAAATGCAAATATGTTAGCAGTTGAGTATCATATCATAGTGTATACAAAATTAGAATTAAAAATTCACAAGGTGGGTCAACATAACTAAATCCTTAAAGGCTAAAAAATCACATAGTCAACTACTTGAAAACACTTGTACATTTCTCATCCTAATGACAAATAAGCCTCTTTTTGAGACTGCAACAATACTGGTAATTTAACCATGGGTCTGGTCATCTTCTACGAAATCGTATGCCTTTTCGCGGGTGACACATTCGACATGAGACACCTGAAACACGAAAATATGTTAGTTACAACAAACAAAAGTATAGATAGACTTCGACCTGGTTTTACGATACCGCACCTTGTTTCGGAAAATGACGCCGTAGAACTTATGTGCATGTTCCAAGAGTTCAGGTCTGAAGGTTGTCGTAATGAACTGGGCGTCACCAGATAATTCATGAATCATATCGGCAACGGCCTTTCTGTGCTGGGCATCCAAAGCCTAAAACAAAATTTATTATCAACTTTATAAATGTATCAACCAATAGTAAGTTCAAGGTACGACAAGTGTTATAGCTTACCTGATCAATTTCATCAAAAAGATAGAATGGGGCTGGATCACATTTTTGTATGGCAAAGATCAGCGTTAGCGCTACCAATGACTTTTGACCTCCGGAGAGTTGATTCATCTCCTTCATTTCAGCATGTCTGTTTCCACTGAAGCTGACTCTAATGCCTACCCCACTGAATGAATCAGAATTGAAACCTTGTATGTTCGCATCTTCCTCTGAGATTTCGGTTTCTTCTCGATTTCCTTTTTGCATTACAAGCTGCGCGTGACCACCAGGAACAAGTTTACCGAACACTTCAGAGAAGTACTTAGTTACTTGACGGAAGGTGAATAGTATTGCTTCAGTCTTTTGCAGTTCAAGGTGATCCATAAGTTCTTGAATTTTATGATGACCAATGTCAAGCTCTTCTTTTCGAGCAACAAGCTTTTCCTTCTGATCCGAGAAACTCATGAATTGATCCAACGCTTTCTTATTCACGTGGGCATACTGCTTGAGTTGCTGATTCGCCTTTTCCAGCTGTCGGTATAGTTCCTTCATGCTAGTATTATGAAGTTTATCACCAGCGTCCGAGGGAATTGAACCCAATTCGCGAATCTTCTTCTGGCACTCACTGATCTTCTGATTCAACGTGTTCTGTTTGGATGTAAGTTTCTCCAAGTCTTTTGAATCTTCATTTATACGTTCTTGGTATTCACGCTCTTCCGCTTTGTAACGCTCAACTAGCTCCTTTGCTGTCTTTTCTTTTTGCACAGACTCGCTTAATTTCTTTTCAGCTTGCGAAAGAGATTTGTCCAAACTTCGGATCTTCGTCTCCACGGTTTTCAGATCTGAGCGACAGTTGTCAAGCTCACGTTTCCGGTCTTCAACTGAGATTTCTTGCAATGCCTGCGTAAGTTCGTCCCGGCGTCTCATCAGATTGTTGTTTAAAGTATTTTCCAGCTTGTTCTTTTCTGCTTCCTTCTGCATACGTCTCGTGAATGTTTCTTTATTCTGCTTCGTGAGCTGTTTTATTTGATCGGTCAGACCGTCCACTTCTTTTTGATCCTGGGCAGATAAGCTTGACAAAAGATCTTGATGCAACTCCGCTTCGAAACCCTCTTTCGTGGACTGCAGGGCCTCCAGATTGGACTTGAGCTGACTTAGAGATCTTTCTTTTGATTGCTTCGAACGATCTATGTTAGCAATTTTCTCCTTGTTTAGCCGGATATCAGACTTGAATCTTTCGAAGGTGTCTTTGATTTTGCTGTTCTTAGTTTCATTTTTCTCCATGTCGGCTCCGATTTGCTTGATCTTCTCTTCGATGCCAAAAAGTTCCTTCTTCAGATCACTCATTTCTGTTTCTAAGCTTTTCTTCTGGTCCACTAGGCCTTGTCTTCTTTTCTGGATCTCCAAACTAGACCGCGAGGTGTTGTAATATCCTCCGGTCAGTACTCCTTTGCTGGCGACTTTATCGCCATCCAAAGTCACACAGTCCAGGCGATGGGACTTTGCTGTCTTAACAGCAGCTTCCAACTCCCGACAAATCAACGTACGTCCAAAAATATGTCGAACAGCTTTGTCGAACTTATCTTCGTATTTGATAACTTTGACCATTTCAATGACATTGGGATCTTTAGGATACTGCACACTCCCGACAACCAGGCGGTTCAATGGCATAAAGTTCACTTCTCCCGGAAGCTTCTGTTTGTTGAATTCTTTCAGTATAAGAGATCCAATTTCGTCCGTTTCAACTATGTGGTAATACAGACGTTTTCCAGCAGTAACTTCAACGGCAGTTTCTGTGCCTTCATCACAACGGATGTTCTCCAAGACAAGTCCATGATATCCCGCAATCACGTGATCGAGCCCTCCCTTATGTCTAAAGGTTTCCAAAACTTGAAGAATGCTGTTGCGGCCATTGAAGATTTCTCGACCAGCCATAGAGCGAAACTCTGCTTCGCACTTGTTCAGCTCTTCGTTCTTTAAAGACAAACTCTGCTGTAGGTTGGTTTCTTTCCTCCATAATTCATGTCTGTCGGACTGCAACTGATCCCTGGACTTTTTCAGCTCGTAGTACTTCTTGTTGTATTCGTCAATATTTGTTTTCAAGTTGTCAAGATCAGCCGACATTCTCTCGACTTCTTGTTCCAGGTGGACCTTCTTGTCGGCATCACCTTCGAGTTCGTCTTGTAGCCTCTTGATATCTGCAGTTTTGTCCTTCACGCGCTTACTCAACATTCTGCAAAAAGGTAGAATTAGTACGTGCTAACGTTAAAATCGCATTGGCAAGTACGCAAATGATTGGCATTAACTCACTTTAATTCCCCTTCAATCCATTTGTCTCTTTCATCTTTTGTGGTGAACTGAGAGCCTCTTCCTTGTTTCGCGTACAACTCCTTCCGCTTTTGCTCCTTCAATGCCAAACTATAACGGGAACAAGAGTTTAATAAAGATATCTTCAGATAACGCCAGTTGCATTACACATTAATCTCACTCTTTGGTTATGGCTTCCTCCTTTTTCTTCAGTTCCTCATATTCTGGCTTGACCCTTTTAAGCTCCTCCTCTTTTTGTTTGATGGTTTCATTCAGTTTCTGCAGTTCTTGCTCAGCACGTTTCTTGGAGTTCTTATCCCCACTCATTTCTTCATCGAGATCTCTTTCCTTATTCTCTAACTTCGTCTGGAAGCGCACATTCAAAGTTATTAACGAAAAAATAAAGTAGATAACGAATAATAGAGATTGTTTTTTCGGATCATTACTTTTTCTTGCATGAGTTGCTGGACCTCCACCTGGATAGCTTGCTTTTCTTCCTTGGCTTGACTGACTTGCTGGCGTATTTCTTTCAAATCCCGAGATGCTTGCTTGGCATGTTTCTCAGCGTCACGTAAGCTGTTACGAAGCTTGTCGGAGCCCTCACCGGACTTTTTACGCTTTTGGTCAAGCTAGTAATTCAAGTAATTTCAATAAGTATGTATTCTTGATGTTGTTGATTTCGCTTCTAAGTAAAAGGAAACACTTACTTCGTCTAATCTCTTCTTCGCTTCATTAAGTTCTCTTTCATGAATCGTATATTCGAGAGCACGCCGCTTTTTGTCCCATTTCTGGTATTCTTTGAGTTCTTCCTTTTCTTCTTCTAGAGTTTTCAGCCGTTCTTCGATAGTTTTCAGGAATTCTTCAATCTTCTCCTTTTTCCCTTCCGTTTCTGAAGATCGTACAAAACATTATCAATCAGAAGTTAGGGTTATAAAATAAAAACTTGAGATTGCTGTAAACAATGCGTGTACCTTTCAAAATGAGCTTCGACTCTTCTTTTCTCTCATCATAGACTCTGGTACCTGCCACTTCCCGAAGCAGCTTCAGTCGATGAGCATCAGGTGCCGTCGCCATTTGATTGATCTACAAAACAATAGTTCAATTAAGATACGAGACTCAAATTTTGGTAAGATTTAAAGAAATTTGTAGCTCGTACTTTTCCCTGCTTCACAATGTAGTAAGGATTCGAGCGAGAGAAACCAGCAGACTCTAGAAGGTTGACTACATCGTTCCTTGGCACCATCTTTTTGTTGAGAAAATACTGATCCTTCTTTGCCCCGATTACTCTTCTAAGGAATACTTCTTCTTTCTCCACCTATAATAAATTTCAGAAGAATGCTGTCAGCGATAGCCACATCAGGAATTCTCAGGACATTCATGAAACTTACAGGAAATCTTTGATCTTGATTGTCGAAAATAATTTCGACATATCCCTGGAGAACCTTGGGACCTGTGCCTTCATGAAGCAGTGCTTGTCTTTGCTCAGGTCGCAAATGGGAGAACTCATCGCTCAAGACGAACTGAATGGCTAAAAGATTGAAAAATCCCGGTGAAGTACTCTTTAAAAGTCTACAAAATTTGTTACTAGTGATCAAACAATGTCACTTACCATAGAAGAAATTACTCTTGCCAGATCCATTACGGCCCACTGAAACAAGTACAAGTTAGTAAGTAACTGCATTTCTGAAGCGGTAAGTATAGCTTGAACGAATCTTTTATGATTCCGTTCCACTTACCTACAACATTGTGACCTCTATTGAAAGGTTCGACTACAGTCTGCTCTCTGTAGCTTTTGAAACCTTGGATGATGACCTGAAAGAGAAATTGCGTTTTTACTTGAGATAATTCAAAAGCACAAAATAAATGATTGCAAGATTGTTAAGCTTACCTGTTTGATGTGCATTTTAAGCTGCCAAAAACAACTTTTTCAGCTGATCTCACAACATTGAAATGTAACAGTAACAGTGATTGTCACTCGACGAAACAATCAATAATTTCAAAGTGGCTCAGTCAATTTGAAATTCCGGTTGGTAAATTTCAAAGGCATCCGTTAAGGACAGCAATCTAGAATCCTAACTGCTTTCAAGCTCCAGGAACTTTGTTCCCGTAAAATAAACAATTTAAGGAGCAAGTTAAGTTTGACAAAAACAAGTCGAGTTTTGTTTGAATAATTTCACGCCGAGTTTTGACAGAGATTCACTTTGTACTTTTGCCACTACCGGTCAACTGCATTAACGATCAACGTGTTTGCTGCTTAGCAAAACCTTTGAATGATTCCTAAGATTTCAGCCAACAATGCTGCCACAACTCAAAAATAAAAGAGTATCAAACTTATAAACAGGTTAAAATTCAAAGAAATGTAAAAAATTTCTTTGAAATCTCTGACTGGTGAGAACGGCGGGTTTTCTTTTGTCATTAAAACTGTGGCTGTCTTGATGTTTTCATATTTCGTACGTATTTGTGGACGTTGATCAAGTCAAAAAGTAGATGCAACGAGTTGATGCTCCCTCCGCTTGACGACTCCCCATATGCACATGACATGCCGGCTTATGGGCTCAGCCGATTCAAGCCGAACGGATGAGACTGCCCAGGATGTGTCCGCACGGCTCTTCCCGCCATGGAAAAATCTACGGTCCCGCTCAAAGGCCAACGTTAAAAACAATGCCTGGGCTTTTGATCAACGTTTTAGTCATTTGCCATTTACTTGAACGAAGAAAGCGGGTTAAAACCAGAGTTGTAAAAGTCAGAACTGTAAAAACCAGAGTTGTAAAGCATCTCTGGTTAAAACAATTGAATATTTCAGGTATTTTAAAAAATTAGTCAGCCTTGGTGGCAGTCGATGAATTGGTGGAGTCGGCAACAACCAGGTGGGCTTCGCAAATGAAGTGCAAGGGCTGCATACAGTTCTCGCTGGACCATTGGTAGCTGCAACAAATCTTACTGGTTAAATGCTATACCATGTGTATTTTAATGACACTTTCAATGCAATCTCACCTGTGACCGGGATCCATGTAAAGACAGAGCCATTCATCGGTATTAGTAGTTGCATTGTGCGGATGAACCAAAGCGTCGTGCAGGTCGATCTCAGTTCCTTGGGCAGCCCAGACCCAACGTCCGTTTGTTGACATGCCTCCGATCCACCGACGCAAAGCTGTACAATCAACGAAGAACCTCATCAGCAATAGAGAACTTGGTCACAATTTTGTTGGATTCGAAACGAGGGCTTCTTTACCTTGACTGCTTTCTTTGGCAAGAAAGTCTCGAACGGAAGTGTATTCGAACTCGGTGGCCAAGATGGCCAATTGAGCTTCTTGTTCCCGACACTGGAAGTGAGCCTCTTGCCATGGAGCAGCTGTCTCGCTGAGAAAGTAGCAACTGTTTGCCAATCGTTTGTACTTGTCTGTCGGGCAGCGATGCTGGTCGTCAGAGGTCGCCGTACCTGCAGGTCACACAATCATGACAGCGTAAGACGTGTAGCTTCAATGTGCACAAAAGTCGATAAAGATTTGATTGTGTACTTACTAACGCTTGGCGAGGTTTCAGTAGCTCGGCTGAAGGAAGACACCATGAGCAAGAATGCGCCGAAAGTTGTAATCGGTCTCATATTGGAAATTATGAAAGCCTCTTTTTCTCCAGTAATTTTCTATTTTCTAACTGATTGCAGCCCGTGGCAACATCTATACGCCTGTTGTTGGATCCGAATGTGCGTGTTGCCTTGAACTCCCGGATAACATGCAGTCTGGAACATTCGGCATTTCCTTGAACTTCAAGATGAGCCGCGTAGTACCCGCCATTCCCAATAGCTTTTGTAGCCGCAGACGGAAGAAACATCTTCTATAAATAGCTAAAGCATGTATTCCAGACTTTGTGTGTCCGGAACTCGGAAACTGTATATATTTGCGGTTGCTAATTTTAACCCGTTTAGTCCAAGCATAGAAAAATGCTCCAATCGCTTTCGGAATTTCGTTTGATTACATGCATGCAAATCTTTGTTTTCAGTCGCGTCAAGTCAAGTGTTGCATAACCTAGCATCGGGTCCGTGCGTACATCAAGTGTTGTGATGAATACAGAAAAGCCTTGCAGTACATGCGAATGGTGGGAATGGGATCCATGTGGGCAATTTGAGACAAAATGACGAGAGGCTATGTTGGGGCGTCAGTGACTGGCGAAGCTTGAGGAATAGGCGCATTAAATGGAATGGTTGGAATTGGGATGCATCCAAATGTACACAAGCAGAGAGCAGTGCCGTTGCCGTAGTATTATCGTGTTATATTTTATTTGCCGTGTTTGTGTACAAAAGGGTTGCTTGCTCGATCGAGTCGCTTTTGCTGCTGGATGCTGAATACAAACGAAGCAGCAGCACGCAGGTAGGCAAACCGAAGCGTTGTTGTATTCCTGCGGTTGAAGGTCGGGCTGGTTCAACTCATTCCAAGATCTTAACCGGAAGATAACCATTCGTTCAACTGCAGTTAAGTCTTAAACTGTTTGAGAATTCTTGGTAGTTGATAGTTGTCATTGTCAGACTGGAACATTTGCAATTGTGAACCTTCCATTTGCCGGTTGTTATGAGACAGTTACTCACTACGGTTTCTTCCAATACTGTCTGCCTGTTTCTGCTGAATCAGCAATATATACTCGTTGTTTGAAAGTTTAACAACAAAAAGACTTGTTCTTCACGGGCTTCCGGCGAACCATTTTCATGCTTGACTGACTGGGAAAAATTAAAAGTTAACATGGACAGAGCGGTAAGACACATTTTCTGGATGGAGAATAAATCGATTGGGATTTTGAATGTTATTGAAAATACTGTTCCATCGTTACAGGAATACGACATGCACGACGACGACTTGGGAAGCCCCAGACGGAATGGTCGAGAACGTTCCAGGTCCGGCTCACGCTCTCGGCGTCGTCGAACTTACTCCAGATCTCGTTCACCAGACGGCAGGAAGAGGTACAGTGATAGTGCTAGAAGAAGGTCAAGATCAAGGTCGAGGGGTCGTGGAAGAAGTGGCCGCAGCCGATCTAAGAGTCCAATGTCTGGAAGACGTGGACATGGACATACTGCAAACCGGGTACGAGTACGAACGAACCAACTTTTTGACATGGTGAAAATTAGATGTACAAGTGGATGGGACGTAATGATGAATTTTGGTTTCAGGAAAATCCGCCAGCGAACAAATGTCTCGGGATATTTGGTTTGAGCCTCAGGACTACCGAAAGAGATTTAAGGGATGTTTTCGGAAGATATGGACCTATCGATGAATGTACTGTGGTGATAGATGCTCAGGTGAGCGGTGGAAGCAGGAGATCAAATTTAAAGAGCAAGCATGAAAGTTAAACGATGCAATCTTTTACTTTAGAGTGGAAGATCACGTGGGTTTGCGTTTATGTACTTTGAACAAGTGGATGATGCCAAGGCTGCGAAGGATTCTTGTAATGGACTAGAAATTGACGGTCGTCGTATTCGTGTGGACTTTTCTATTACTAAGAGGGCTCATACTCCAACTCCAGGAATTTACATGGGAAAACCAAGGTAAAAACTTGAATCAGTCTGTATCTCCTGAAGAAAACCGAAAGCATATGATTATGACATGGTTGTTTTTTGAATAGTGACAAGAAATATAGTGGCGGCAGAGAAGGCGGTGGAGGTGGTGGTGGACGTGATCGTCGTAGACGAGAAGACAACCGGGGATATCGAAGGACACCGTCTCCACCTCGTTACAGAGCCAGAAGACACTCCCGCTCACGATCCTTCAGTCCTCGTAAGTATTATTGAATGCATTACTTCTCTGTCAGATAGTTGACTTGACTTGTGTGTCTCAAAAGGCAGTATATTAGATGAATTTGATTTAAAATATAACTACATCAAGTGATGAGAGAAGTGTAGTTTAGTTTTTTCAAATTTTCAGTGTTTCTAGTATCTGTCAGTTTAGGGTAGTGAGTGAAGCAAAGTTGTTTTCTGATTGCTATAATTTAGAGATTAGCAGGATAATGTTGATAAACATGAATAAATAATAGATTTTGGGATGTGGTATTCAGATTGAATCAAGACTATATCTGATGAAGTAATAGAAGAACGAAATTAAGACCATACAAGATTTGCAAGAGCGCTATCGAACGGGCTTGTACACCCTTGAGAAACGCAGAATGGGCAGACCTCTACTGCGTGCCATCGCTGATAAGAACAAGAACGAAGCTAGAAGAACAAGACAGGTGATACTGAAGAAAGAAGTGCGAATCGGCTACTTGAAGTTGAAGTGCAAGAATCCGAAGAAACTAAGAATCATGCCAGCAAGTTCTGGGCCTTGCTTCAGGGCCAATCTGCTACACATAATGGTCAGTATAATGAGAACCTCGTGTTCCATTTTTTGTCATTTGGGTGCATGTTGAATATTGAACCGCTCGTTATAAGCGTCGTACGGACGCGAAATGGTCAAATCTTGTAACCAGCCGAGAAAGGCATTCCGCCTGTGTACCAAACTTCTTGCCCTGCTACTGGATGACGTCTTGGTGTCTTGAATTGAAGTGACGTACCTGTAAATGTACTTGAAAAGAGAGCATCGATAATCGGTAAGCAGTGATGAACGAAATAATCTTGTTTAACTAATTGTTCAGGTGCCTCGGTAGGCGACTTCAAGTAAGAAACGGGAAGTGAAGTGCGAGAGTTTTCAGGTAGCGGTAGTCATTTTTGCTTTACTTATGTTTCTAATTGACAAAAATCTGGTTGAAATAAATTTCTTTCTAGTAACAAAACTGCGTTCCAAGGTTTCGTACTACTTATTTTACGACGTCACATAGAAAATTGGGTCCAGCTTTAGCGTAACATCAATTTGTTGAGCCGATTCACAGGTTTGAAACTTGGAGGGAGCGGAAGTTATCACGTTACTTCCTGGATTCACAATGGAATTGAATTCATGTTTCAGGAGCTATTGTTGCTCTTCTGCAAAAACACAAATTCAGATATCAACAGATTAACGAAATTAGTGATTAGGAATCAACTTGAAGGTTGAAAGATATGACGGATCGTACCAGTGTTATTAGGGTTTCCATCACCGTCTTCGTCATCAGGCTTGCTGTCGGGTTCACTTTTGGTATCTGGTTCCGGTTCCTTCGGCTTCGGCTTCGCCTTTTCATCGTCTTTCTCTTCACTTGTCTCTTCAGTCTCTTCGCTCGAATCCGGCCTACATCTCGGTAACGGTGTTGTCTTTTTCTTCTTGTCGTCTTCGTCGCTGGATGAATTGGAGGTGTTTTCGTCGGATACGCTGTTTGATTTGTCTGATTCGTTTGAGTCCGGGCTGTCTGAATCGTTTGATTCCAGGCTGTCTTCTACGTACGCGTCTTCACTTTTGGCTACCTTGACCAGCAAGAATATCAGGGAGAATGCTATGATCGTGCTGAGGAAACCAATGACTAAATGCTTTTCCTTCACCATTTTGATGGAGTTCGATTGTTTGTGTTCAAACTATTAACGAAAGAATCGAGGGAAAGAAAGCAGCACACTTATGGCAGAGAAAGTCAAGCAGAAACTAGTAATCAAGTAAAGCTCGCCTTTGGATAATCTGCTGAAATTTTGATTCGGTGTTGCTCCCTGTTTCATGTGGTCGGTTGGACTCTAAATATAGGAGCTTTTGGCCCATATCCCTAGAATATTGCAATCCCTCAAGGAGATAGCCCCGACATCTGTATCGTTGATGATGCTAGCGAGATTCGCAAGTTTGCAATCTTAAAAATAGACTTCTTGACACAGAGGAAACAAATTAGCAGATGTACGTGTTTGAACTTGTTCTTGAAAACGGTCTTTTCACGCTAGTATGGACGGGCATTGCTAAAATTCGCAAACGTTCCAATCCTCAGCGGGGACGCTTCGTCAGGAAGAGAAAATATTTACCGCTGCGGAAAACAGCAAATTGTTGAATTCGTCGGTGAGAAAATTTTATGGTAGCCCATTGAGTTGTACTAACTACGCGGCATTTGAGTTGTACTAAGTACTGCACTCGTGAGTTGTACTCATATTGGGCCAGAATTTCCGAAAACAAATTATCATTTTTTCATTCAAAATCCTTTTTTGAAATGTATTTTCTTGAAATTCCCATTTCTTCCGCTTTCACACTGATGCTCTAGCCTAACATACGGCAGTTTATATAGTTTATTCATTCGTTAATGTTTAATATCCTTTACATTTTGCACCAAACGTTAATTTTGGCTGGAGCTTGAATGAAACCCATGAGCGATGCAACGGTAGCACCAGTGAGAAACTCATGATTCCACATACCTAACCTAACCTAACGTGTCAAAACTCTTGGAGCTTTATAATCCGATGAAATCAAGCCCTCAAGTTTCAAATGGGTGCATCCGCAAGACACTAAATCATGTTAGGTTAGGTTAGGCTTGTGAAAACCTTGAGTATCTCACGGGTGCTTTAGTTCCATCGGTCATAAGTTTCATTCAAACTCCAGCCATAATTAACGTTTGGTGCAAAACGTAAAGGATATTAGATAAAGGAATGAACAAACTGTACAAACTGTCGGGTGTTATGCTAGAGCGTTAGAGCGAGTGTGAAAGCGCAAAAAATGTAATTTTCAAGAAAAATACAAACATCAATAATGGATTTTAACGTAAATGCAAAATTATGAGGTTGCATGTTTGAAATTTGGATTCTGTACCGAGTACATCTCAAGAAGGCAGTACTTGGTACAACTCAAATGCCGCGTACTTAGTACAACTCAATGGGCTACCATGAAAATTATCCCCGATACATGTGTTTTTGGGTCGGTGCAAAACATTCGATCAAAAGTTTGGTAAACGATTTAATGTTTAGTTTTTCAAAACAAAGTTAATTAGTGAAATATGTTGCAAGCTTTCCGAAGTACGGGGTCCATTATCTGTGCCAACCTGCGATCCCAGGTATGTACTTGTGCTATAAAGGCAGAGTGACATTGTTTGTTTTCCATCTAATTTTACAACTTTTCTGATATGGTTTTTCAAGTCCAGCATGAAAGATCAAAATTCACTGTATTTATCATAAATCTGAAGACTTCGGCGCCTTTAAGAATCCATGTCTCTGAATCACAAGTTCCGTTTAGAAACAGTTTGAAAAACACAGAATATTTGTTTCGGAACCTCTAAGGCCAGCTAGCATGGCTTCAACTCATCATGAATGACCCTAACGAATTGAAACTGGGCCTTATAACATGATACTGTTTTGCCTCGTTTGCTTATGGCGTTAGCTGGAGCTGGAATCAACAATGTCACTTTGTACACCTGCGCTTGTTGAAGTCTAATCAAAAATCTAATCTAACATTCCTGTTTGAATTTACAGGTTCATGGCACTTCATCCGCACTTGCCGGAGTGATTCAAGTG
>JAQGBJ010000633.1:0-35634 GCA_034698345.1 Sphaeridia pumilis | reverse complement strand
GGCAACTGCTGATCTGTCCCAGATCATGGCGCCACCACCATTCTCTGCTTTCGTGAACTTGAGATTAATGGGAATTTATATCCTTGAGACCCGTGCCTTGGCTCAAACTGTCTTATACAACTTGTCAACACAAAATAAATCCATGAAACATGTCTCTTGGACAAAGTTCCCCAGTGGATTTGAATGCTACACAAAGTAAACAACTTTTGTAAAATTTGCAAAAAAGCAAGAGAAAGTTTGAAGATCGGACGAGTTTTCGCCTCGCCGATGTCTGTACACAGGTGGGCTCCACCAGCAACGTACACTTTTTACAGCTAAATTGCAGACAGACTCTAATATGCACGTATACATCTTCCTTGAGATTCTCTCACCTGTCTTAATACATTCCGTGCGTTCAAAGCTATAAAATAAAACCCTTTCGCAGCCCTTTAACGCGTGTTTGCTATGCTTCTGTACTGCTGTGTAGTGGTAGCAGTAAGTTGGTTGCAGGGCCATACATTTGGTTTACGCAGAAAAGGGGAACTTATTCAGTACGCATCCTTTAGTTGAATTCCACAAAGTTTTTAGTGTCCTTTATGCAGCAAACAGCCTTATCGCTACACTTTATCAGCAACAACAAACTAGTAGCAAGACCAAGAGCATCACCAGCCTGGTTTACCTGAAGGACGTCATGGCAAAACTGGTCCTTAAAAATGTACATGTCTCGTCACGTCGTTTTGTGGTGGTGGGCCATCCTACGAAGCTACCAAACGGGCTTCAAAGTTTAAAATTTATTGTCTTGCAACGGGGTATTTCCCAGAGGGATATGGCAATGATACTCTCCACAATTCCTTCCTTCATTATTATCCACATCCGCTTCTGCCATTTATCAACATGCAAATGTCGCTCAAAAGGCGCTGACGTCTCCAACTTGATTGAAACCACGTCTTCAAACACTGTATAGATCACACGAATACACGTGTGTGGACCTTTCAACAAATTTCTTTGCATACATGGCGAAAATCACGTATACTTTTCTTGTTATGGTCAGTCAGCTCATCGACAACCATCAACGACAGGTTCGCGCCAAAACTTAACCTACGGTACTTTATGCGGAATTGGCAAAAACCCTTTACATACCACTTTACCGCGTAGGCAGCATATGCAACCTATCTATATACAGACACAAACGCTGAGAGCGGCTTCATGCAGTTCAGGGCAAGAAAGGAAGAGTTTGCGAATTCTCCGCATTCATTCCTCCTCTCAAAGAACCCATATGATCCGCATAAGACTCTTTGCGAATCTCTCGCGGACGATACATTATTACAACAATGTATATATATATTTGATCGTTCCTCTCAGCCTGGGCTTTCTGCTCTCTATGACGTTCATGATATTCCAAGAGTTTGACGTTATAAATTTCACACATCGTCGTTCATCTTCCCATTTCTCGTCTCTTGAGGTATTGGTCTTCCTATTGTACATTAACTTCATTCATATTGTTGGGATTATTATGCACGGGATTTTTACACTCTTAAAGGTCTTTTAAAAATGCTCATTTGCTGCAACACAAGCCACACGCCTGACTGAGTTTTCAATTGCCCATTTATCTACTGACACAGCAGTAAGAACAGAAGTGAATGTTTAATGTTAAAAAGTACAATTTATAGCCGATGGCCGACAACCATTAGCTCGGCGACTTTTATGTTGTTTCAAGGATCGGCACCTTAATCCATCCTTTTCTATTTCGGGGAATTTCTCAGGGAGGAGGGTTTCCCTTTAATCCTTTGAAGCAAGAATTTTAAGAGATTAGGTTATGATAACAAACCCAATACATCGGCAAACTTGGATCGGCTTGTCGTCAAAAAGAGGGTGTATATGTTCATCGATATAGAAAACTTAAGCTGTAAAATTTGTGACTTTGTAAAGCTTTATTTATAGCCTTTCATACTTGTTGTTTCCATCAACCCATTTTTGTGGGGAACTGCACAAGTCCTTGTTGGCGGTCTGGCCTGGCCCATTCGAACAGCTCAAGACAAGACGCAGTAAAGACATGACCATATTATCTCACTTTTGCTGCATTATATATATAAAATGGCTCATATATAAACAACATTTATCAAAGTCAAGTATCTTGAAATTATGGAGCCAGCTTTTATTTTGCGCTAAACATCGGCTAATTTTTCGCCCTTGTACGATATTTCCTCCTACTGTGCCGAATATAACCAAAAGTAATTAGCATGTGGTATCAAAAGAGGAATCTTTTGGCAAATGCAAATTCCCCAAGTGCGAAACTCACAGATGCCTTTGCGAAACTGGCTCAAGCTCATAGATCAAGCGACGACGTCTCTTCTTTTGAAACTCCATCTGTTGTTCTACACTACTGACTGACTGAGTGTGTGAGCTACGCACTTTCGCATTTTTACAGAGATCTTCATCATCTCAGCTCAAAATTATTCGCTTATTTAATTCTCATGTAGTATTCCATCGCCCTCTCGTCCCTAACGTTTATTAAGAAGACAAAAGACAGAAAGCGAAACCGCTGTTGTATGTAGCGTTGTTTAATCAACAGGTCTTGCAGGTTGCTCAGAAGAACAAGACCACGAGCCAACTTCGTATCCGTCTTCATTCCGTACCAAGTCAGTTAACGGCTTTTATGCGTGAGTTTGGCGAATTTATGAATGGTCTTAGTCTCGAATGGTGAAGCTGGGAAAGTGTCGGAATCTCGTCTCCTTCCTCTCATCATCTCCTGCTCCTCTTATGCTTCTTCTCATTACTTAATGAAAGAAGGGTTGACGCAATTTTTTCCGATTCGTCATCATTTCCATCGAATTGGCTGAATGAATCATTCTTCCATCTTGCCGCTGCCGCCTGCACATTCACACACCCTGTTCGCACTTTTCTTTCCCTCTCTCTCTTCCTTAACGTTACCGTCTTATAAACCTTTTGTGTCCGCAGCCAACTCTGGCCAACTATGAATGGCCTACAAAAATGATTCACAAAATCAGTCAAGACATTCCTCTCTGTGTCTTAGCCAGCTCAATTACACGGATGTGCTTTGAATCTTCGATCGATCACACGAACCTTTTCACGTTTGCCAAATAAAATGTATGCGACCATGATGAAAAGGCAATGCATATTCCAGCCCACATACTGATCTCGTAAAAATGTTGTCATCTAAAATCTAAAAGAGCTTCTTAAATAAACCTTGAAACCTACCCCTGTATGTACCTATGTTCTCCATTATAATTTTAGCGGAAATGCATTGCCGGTGAACGAAATGAGGATTCAAATTTCACATCTTGATAGAAGTAGAATCCCGCTTATCTGGTTGAGCAGTTGCCACCCGGATCTACCAGAAGTGCGAACAAGTAATTTGAGCAGCTACTTTGTAGGGTATAATTCGAAGGTCAGATTCACAGATCATAACATTGAGAACGAGTATTCTAAGCCCTGGTTTTCTGATACCTGGCTGTGTTTAACCAGTTTGCTTGTTGAGGGGAATGTGACCGAATCCGGATAACAGAGCAGAGCAGGGTGAAAAATTTCCCTTGGGCCAAATTCTTCCCACATGATTCAATTCCAAGCAATTTCCTTTGGATTGACTGAATGGGATGAAACCGAAGAAATAATGGAGAAATAAATATAAATCTTGCATAATTGCATGAGCTTCAGGTACTCAAAAAAAACGTTCACCCTTCCTTATATGCTTGATTTTTTGGAGCCAGCCAGTCGGTCTGGTTCAGGACGATTCAGGATATCCTTATCAGTCAGTACGATTCAATATCCCTACTCCAAATGCTTTGTGTTAGAAGAGAAATTTTGAAGAACTCATTTCTGAAACTTCAAATAACTTTATTACCCACAAAACAGCAAACGGCTACATTTTATCACTGTTCATAGAGCTTGGAAATAAAGTTGCTCTAAAATACTAATTGGTATGCATGCATGTGAATTACCTCCTCACAGAAGCAAATCACACGAGGTATGCGTTTCATTTAATTTTCATTAAGCAATTAGCTCAACCATGTCATTGTATAACCGAACCCAGGTAATTTTTGAATAATATTTAATGAAGGTGAGTTGTGAAACTATTCTAATCGTCTCTTAAAATTAATTTTTAATTTTTTACGATTGCTCCGACAGTCTGTTAAAACCTCACAACAATTGATGTATCCCCTAAACATCGTTTGAGACTGGAATTTCCATGTGAGTCGTTGCGTCAAATAAAAATGGATCTTGTGTTGTGTCATATATCCCAAAGTTGATTTTGCGCGTTTTACCAGGGCAATTCAAATTCTCCTTGAAGGCAGAAGAAATATAGAAAAGGACTTGAGAAGTCGGCGATGGCCGTCATCAAGACAAAATTTGCTGATAACAATGGTTATTTGAACTCATTAATAGTCAAGATTATTGTCTCCGCATTATGCAAACATGTCAATTTTACCAGGTACCTAACGCATGTAACGCCACTCGTCTGGATCCTGTCTGAATGCTTCTTTTGTTGAATTACCGGCACCGAAACACGCTAATGTCGTTCCGTCGTGTCTAATTCAAAGTACCTGTGAAAAGTACCTAAGATTGCTTTTATAACCTCTGCAATAATCTCGCTAATTCATCTTTCACTTATTGTTTAATGTCTGGAAAGGAATGCAGCTTTCCCGGGTAGTAGTAGTACTGAACTCCATCCACATAAAATTCACGCTTTGTTACAGGTCCTACAACTTGAAGGGTAGATTTGAGACCTTGCTCCTTTCCGTCTCTGTAAAAAGAAACACACGTTTTAGACTTTTAAATTTCTTTTTGATCTCGAATCGATAGCACCTGGCGCAAGGAAAGGAGTAGATGTGAAACCAATATCCTGGCCTAGATTGGAAATGCATCGCACTCGATAAAATTTGCGTGTGCTTTGTTCCTCAAAGGTTTTGTTTTTCAGGCGCACTCAGCGAATAATGTCTTTGATCATAACCGTTTTGGTTGGTGAATTGCCAAAAACCATTTTGGTGTGTAACCTCCAACGGGTCATTTGGATGCACTTCTATCAATATTCGCATTGGACTCAAACCGACATTAGTTTTTTCTTTATTCCAAACGCATATTCCAATGTTATATTATTTTCCCCATCAGCTCTCTTGAAGGGAACTGACACACGTGTGGAAGGATACAAACATCAAGAAGAACGAGAAGTAGGAGGAGGAGATTCGCAATTTCGCAATTTTCACCGCTACACATCCATCCATAATAATCTCAATTTCTGATAATAATCCTCGTTTTATCCTTTTCACCACTTGCTCTCCTCATCACATCGACAAACCGACCAACACTAACCGTTTCGCGTAATATCATGTGGCAATAACGAGTAGTGAAACTCGGTAGTGGTTTTTCATCCTTCTTTATTCCCATAATCTGCAATGGATACCGCCATTAACAGAACACATTAAAACAAAGCCAAAGCCAGATCCATCTCCTCCTAGTTTCGAAAGACAAAAGCAGAAATGCGCGTTTGCCCCGTCCATTTAACCGCATCAACCCCAATTATTTTTATTGTTGCACGTGAGCAATATAGAAGCAGAAAAACGTATGAAAATAATCATAACAATAATTCGCCGCCAAACTATATATTCCTTCAAATAGGCAACACAAAGGATAGGACAGTACCGCTTGCACCACATTCGCGGTTTCTCATTCCGAAATTCAAGCTGCTACCAGACCATTTATTGCAGTTAATAATACCCCGTTTTCGCATCGGCCTTTGATCTTTCCGCAACAACAACAACGACATTCTGCACTTTCAATATACGTTTCTTAACCTTGATCCCTTCTCGAGGAAATTCATCTTTCTAATGCTGGATGTGCACAACTTGAATTATCTGAATGCATTTCTGCACGGATGAGGCTTATAAATTCAAAACTTTTCTTATAATAACGTAAGTAATGTAGTTTTATTTGCACTAAAACTGCAACTATAATCTCATTCAGTATAATCATTGTTTATTTTGGCATTTGGAGACTGCCAGCCTGAAGGAGAAGAAGCGGTGACTCAAGGAAAGGGACAAATTGTTTCTCATCATTTCACCCCATCAATATTGTAAAGAATGACAGAGACCATTGCAGCAATTCGGCAATTGCGCTACTGACGCATCCTTAATCTCTGTCCGCAATCTGAAAATTCTGGCTGACTCGAGTAAGGGCTGTTTCCGAAGCGGAAAATGAGTGTTAGTGGCAACCTATGCGTCATATCATGATCATTTTCGCATGACTTTTGAATTTCCGTACGGATACGCAAAGTTCTCAAACAACAAAGATTAACAATATACTGTGGCTCAAGCGCTGGTTGAACTAAACTTGTCAGCATGAAGCGATAACATTCAAGTGTTGCATACTTGACCATTATTACTCATATGATGTATGATTAACCGATTCATTCAATGGGTAATATGACTCAATAGGAAAGCATCTGCCCCAAGGGAAAACAGTGGGTAGCGCCTGCATCATGCACGGCGCCAAGGCTCCCTGAATTTTTTCACCCTTATTTGAACTTTCATGAGTGACTACATCTATGTACATGTATCCTGAAATCGTAATATTTTGCTTCTATTTTCGTCAAACTCACCGAAGCTTAAGACAAAATTAACGCGCGTCTTAGAAACATTTACCAGTACTTCGGCATTAACCCGCAGTTGTTCAGCAATATATACGCTTGAAGCTTAACTAATTAATTTTCACAAGACATTTACATCCTGATACATTTGCAAAATTTTGTGCAAAAAAAGTGTGTTATTGATCACTGCCGTATTTTATTTCTTGTTGTGTTAGATAATGTCACTTGTTTTATTTGGATCTAATTGCTGCATTTTAAGACAATTTACAGCTAGAAACATTTGGGCAAGTCATCGAAATTCGGTTCTTTACAAGATACTGCGAACGTATCATAACTTGGTGACAAACTGATTATCCCGGGAGTCGATAAATGTCCGGTAGGCTGCACATTGATAACTCATTCGGAAAAACTGCCTTAAACTTCAGTGTGGTTACATTAGCGCCATCTGTTGTTAGAAATCCAAAGGCATTTACTCTACAATGTTGCCTTCAACCTTTGACGAAACGAGATGGCCAAATTGGTACTGAATTTCGCCAAGAAGTGCGAAGACAAATGAACTGTAAATTTGTTTTTCGGTTTAGATATAATTTCTTTTTGACAACACGCAATTTTTCGGTTTGGACTTTGAGTATCCATTTGAAAAATTTCCTTCGAAGAATCTTATCCAGCAAGTAACCAGCAGCCGGTGTTATTGCCAGTCTTCGCGACAAAGTTTTCATTTTAAAGCACACCGCCAACGGCGTGAAAATCACAAGTTCCTATTATCACCTCAGATTCGGTAGCTTGATTGATGTCTAAAATTTTACTTAATGGAGAAACGACAAAAATGTTCGCAGCCTGCAGGATTCGAACCTGCGCGGGCAGAGCCCATTGGATTAGCAGTCCAACGCCTTAACCACTCGGCCAAAGCTGCTCGTTGAGGGGCAAAGCCGGCTTTACCGGCCTTATTCGAATCGAGCTAATCTGGATTCTCCGGTCTTCATCCCCAGCTATTAGAAAAGTCATAAACAAGACTCGTGCACCTGAATCTCACCTGCATTGCGAATTTTTGAATCTACAGTTGTTAAACTTGTATGCGCTGCATCAATGTAGCTTTGGTGCATGCAGTTTTTGGCATTATGACAGCTGCACATGTCGCATGCATATTATATAGCTGTATATATATACATTTCGTTTGGAAGTCTTGCTTAATGATGTTATTCGGGCATGATTGCATTAATTGCTACTAAATCTTTGCCAAAAATGTCTGATTCATTCAAGCGGATATTGCTTATCAAAGGACACAAATTCGTCAAATGTTAGTTGATCCTGTGCTAGTATTCCGAATTCAATGCATTCAACTTGGTCGTTTCATCCGCTTCACTTTGCCCATCATCAATGACGTTAACGGTACAAACTGTTCAATTCAAGAAATTTTGATCCTAGAAGAATTAATGTTTATATCACTGCGCTAGAGCATACACTCCGATGTGGGGTCAAATTAAGTTCGTTTTGTAGGGGTTAAACAGCGCAGCGTCAGGAAGTTTAGAAAGGACTGGACTAATGCAAACTATGTTAGAAGCAATGACTCAGTTGGTGAGAAAGGGAATATGACTATGTAATAATTTATTTATTAGCGGTTGCTACTAATATTTATATATATGTATGTATACGAAAGTGCTAATCACAGTGCTATACGAAATAGCTCAAGGTTGTATGCAGAGATGTCTCATATCGCCAGCTTTTACTTCCACCCTCGTAGATAATTTACTATCAGTCAATGTCTACATCAGAGCAGCTTAAACTGCAAGTTTCGAAATGCATGTGGGGGTATTGTAAATGTGACGAGTTCCCAACAGATTTTATCCTTCGTGGTCATTGTTTCAAAGTAACTCAACTCTCAATTATGTAGTCGAATCTAGTTTAGTTGGCCATTAGCGAGTGACGTTCATCTGTTCAATTTTAGTTTGTTTAATAGCTGCGTCATTTCATTATGGACTTATAACGGGACAGAAGAAAGTTTTGTTTCTAACAGACACAAGTTTCAAGTACATACATCAATGGACCATTGAGATTTGCTGGATATCTGCAGCTTGGAAGCGTCATTCCAATTGAATCCTCTGTTCCAGGAATACTTCCTTTTATTAGTAATATGATTTATTCGTAACCCCAGACCGCTTGATGCCGCCGCCGCATCACACACGATACTTGTCAAGTTCAATTACTGTTTCTACTTCATCAGTATTCATCCGGTCCCAAACCACCAGTTGTGTTCTGTTTCTGGTGTCAATCAGAAGCAAGCGTGAAAATTCCTCCTCCGATTACATATGCACAACTGGGGATATTCTCTGAATTGCCAACATTCTAGTGCAGTGGAAGAGGACCATTTTTGGCATTCCAGGAAAAGACCATTCGAGCAAGTTCAATCATGAACTAGGCAATCGAGCGAATTTTTATTTTGTGGCAATTCCTGCAGTTTATAGTTTGTGAAGAAAACGTTGAATTGGTGTTGATAAGATGGCAAAACCGGAAGCTATTGGGCGCCCTTTGAAAATCGTGGTAGTTGGGGATGGAACAGTGGGGAAAACCTGCCTTCTTATAGCCTATACCACAAATTCTTTTCCAACAGAACACATCCCTACTGTGTAAGTTGAATTTTATTTCTTCCATTTGATTTTTACGTTTGGACCAGTTGCAAAATTATGTTCGGATTGACTCTGCTATGGTTTGAACAAAAACATTTCACCGTTACAGTTTTGATAATTATGCTGCTAATAAGACGGTGGATGGATTAGAATTTCGACTAACACTGTGGGATACTGCCGGTCAAGAGGATTACGCTAAACTGCGTCCGTTAGCGTATCCAAATGTAAGTTGCAGAACTCTTCCTACGAAGCATTTATTTGCAATATTTCCCAATAGCAGGGCACCAAAACATGCTACATAATAAAAATTCGATTCATACATGTATAGACGGACTGTTTCATTGTCTGCTATGCCATTAATCAGAGGTCATCCATGGAAAACGTTGTCACCAAATGGATACCTGAACTGCGGCAATTCTGCCCCAAGTCCGCAATAATTTTAGTCGGTAAGCTGAACTCTACTTGGATTACAGGAATATTTGTACCGAATACCAAAAACCAGTTAATGCTTGCTTTTGGTCATTTAGGAACAAAAGCTGACCTTGCACCAGAAACACAAGATCCTGTAACTGAAAAAGAAGGTGCCAAGCTCAAATCAAAAATTCGTGCCAACGCTTTCCGTCATTGCTCTGCTCGAACTGGAGAAGGAATCGATGAAGTCATCGTTGATTGCGTGAGAGCAGTAATGAAGCAAAGCAATCGAAGAAAGTTTTGCCAATATTTATAGAAATATATATGTTTCACAAATTTTTCCAGTATTGAAAAACTGCATATATATAATTTTTCCAACCGAAACTCGTACAATAATTCTTAGGCCTAGCCTGGCCTCTACGCTGACTGACTGATAATATTGACACTCACTTTTTCTTTCAGTTGTGTATAATGTTCTCTAGCAATCCTTTGCGCCTTTGGGACACATCACGATCAACCTACTTGTAAAAATAAACTTTTAGGAATTTATTACTCAAAGTGCATACATAAATGCAACAATTAATGATTCTGCTGATTTCGACGGATTGCATGTTAGCAAAACTCATGTATATATATATATATACATATTGAGAGCATTTGGTTAAGTAAGTTCTGAAACCTGCTTAGGTGATGCTTCGGGGACTGGCTAATGTGCAAGACGAAAAGCAATTATCGCGCGCACACATGATTAACTGTTCGTGTAACTGAACATTTTTGCAATTCCAACCCTGTGTAATTTAGTATCTAAAAACATTTTTTTTGCAACAATTGCAAGTGGGTGTTACATATTACATCAGGTTTGGAAACGAAAGACCATCAACATCGACACATGGCGTTTGGCGTTGCATGTCTATGAGCTTACGTCGACGGAAATCAAAGTGCAAAATTGAACACGCATCTTAATCACCCACTCGTGTTGTGCAGTCGCCAGAAATTAATCTGTGTTGAAGGTAACGGGTTTCGGACACAATCCTTGTAATTGGTTGCCATAAGCTGTTGTGACATGTAAAGAAAGCATCCGAGACTGGAGCATTGCTCACATTGTTTCTTTTAAACTTCGTCTTGTGCACTTGTTTCAATCCATTTATCAAGGTGTAAAAATGCAAATTTGTAATGGACACTTGTCTTCATTTGAACGGTTTTTACCATTCTTTCTGTATAACATCCTGACTCGTTCTTGGAAATGAGGATTGCTCAAAGAAACAAAAAAACTTAATTCATTTTTCCGGGCTCTAAAAATGTGTTATAGGACCTCAACAAGATCCTCGATTCTTTACTACTCCATAGCCAGCTGCATGAGCTTTCACCAAGTAGAGCAACAGGGTCAGTCATAATGCACTGATTACTGCCATCCCGTGACCGACATTTCCTCAAATAGTCAAAAATGCCATACAGCTGGTCAGCTGGCAGAACCTGAACTTGGACAATGCGAGTTTCTTACATTTGCTAACATTATTTAGTGCCTGAATTAACTTGCTGACAGAACCATGTACATTGGTGCGATTACACACCCTAATTAGTTGTTAGCACGCAAGTTCCTTGTTTTAACATAACTTGACATTTAAATCCCACTTTTTAACAGTGTTGCTACGAAATTCCTGGTTTACAACACAATAGCTTCCCTGCTGTAGCGTGACGTTCGACCCAACACGGAAACGCATCCTTCATTCATGATAGTCAATGTATTGGCAATACTCATCGCATGCACTTTTCTCTGTCAGTGATGTATTTTAGCTATTTCGTAAATCACGTTAAACTCGTTGACTTTTAACCTTTTTTACCTGCTTTTTAATATTCAGCCGTCGCTATACGTTGCGGCTAACAGCAACAGCGTTCTATTTGGTATCGAACGCTATGTTTGTTTCAACGGAAATAGTCTATTGTTGCTTGCTCATAAAACAAACTTACCGTTCGGACTCTTGCCTACTTATAAACAAACAGTCTTTGAAAGGTCTTGCTCCATAACTTGCTTGAAGTTTTGTTCGATAAACCTCAATTATGAATCGCCTATATCTCACACCTTCGTAGTGTGTACCGTTCTTGTAGGTGGACGTTTAGAAATTGTTTTAATGATAAGTGGTTATGGTGGAGTTAAATGGAGTATTCAGGTTATGCACTTGGACTTGTAACGTCCCATGTAAACGATGATCTTGATTCGATTGTTTCCTTGCGAGTGTGTGATGAGTGGATTTGTCAGAAGTGATTCAACGGATTCAGGAGTCACATGCTTGTTTGAATTCGCTGAAATTCGGTCATATTCAATGTCCACCCATTTCTCTGAAGTCTTTGTTTACTGGTTATGGTTTTTCTTTCGTAAATTTATGTTTGCGTTGGGCACAAGGTTTTGCTGCTGATTTCACTGAGTGTAAAACACGGTGCAGAAGTCCCAGAAATTCAGCTGCTGGTTGTTGAGTTGTGATTACGCATGGAAAGTGAATTTTCAGTCACATCCTCCAAAACTTGAATGGTGGAATAATTGGGTAAATGTAGATTTTCTCGGCGTAAACGTGGCGGCCTCGTTTCGTTTGCTGCGAGATGTTAACGAATCTTGCCCGTGTTCTGCACTCCAAGTAACGCAGACGAATTTTTGGCAACAACAATAGAAGACTTGCTTTGTTTGTTCCACGCTTTTCACGTTCTTTTCGATCCCGCCTACTACTCTTGTTCCTTTGATTAACAGCGTCCACCCTGACTTCATCTTGAGAGAATTGGAATAAAAGCGTGAATTTTTTCTCGAGTGTCCTTCGCAAGCAAGTGACGTTCCAAGAGATATGAAGATTTCAGTCGTCATGATTAATTCGCAGACCAATCATAATAAAAACACTGTCAGTCGGTAACAACGATTGTAGATTTTCTCTACTGTTTCATGTTTGTGTGACACGACATACAGAAGCTGACGACAGCGATAATATGTCGCCCAGTTTTTCTTCCATCAATGTCGCTGCATCCGAAGCGAATTTCGATTATGCATGTCCCAATTTCTATTGAGCCATATTTGGTAGCTGCAACATGGCGAATATGATTGTAAAAGTATTGATGGACATGGTATTATGCTTGGGCAACATAATTTTGGACTTGTATTTTGGCGTGGGAAAAGTGGTGAAAGATATCAACAAAGATGAAATTAATCTGCTAAAAGCAAGAGCGTTACGCAACGCTGAACATTTTTACGCATAAGAATGAATGTGTCGAAAATATTACACGGGAATCCATGGTTTGTACTTTTTGCTTCAGAACTATGGCAAGGAAATGTATTCATAATGAATCGAGCCGAACCGAGTTAGTGTGTCACGCATCTCGTCAAATTCTTTGTGAGCTGCCAGCTGCGTCGCAGAGGTCAATTCAGTTTGCCCTTGACCACCACCTATGGGTTAAGTATAGTTTTTCAATATCCTCAAAGTGGATCATGAGTAGTGTATCGAGCACATGGCAATGGCTGTGTAATACACTCAAGAGTAGCAACCAAGCCGGACACCACAACAAAGTTTGTGCATAAAAGGTTGAATTGCAATTTAGACCCATTCATTTCTTGTGGTTTCCATGTAATACTTGACTCATTTGTAAATTTCCCTAATTTTTCAGTCATGTCTCGGCCCGTTTCTACGAGTGAAAGAAGTCTACGTGATTCATCTCATATTCTATTATTCATTCCTGTAACCGCAACCTGTGCACGGGTCACAAGTTGCCATTTATTTCCCACGCGTCCTACGAGTCCTTTAGCAGAGATGCATCAAGATCAAATTTACAGATTGCGGATATCCTGTGTATTCGCGATACCCTGCTTTTCTTTGGAACAATTTGTAAACTTTTGATTATTGCAATCATCATGGCCAAAGTACCAACGATATTCTACTGAGCAAAACCGATCGATCATCATCATTATCATTATGGGTAATAAAATAATGCTAGTTCGCAAGGTACCCATCATACATAGGAATCTCATGTATCATCTTGTTCCAGCCACAAGGGACGTCACTGAATGGTTACGCAGTAACCAGCCTGAATTACCTCTGGGTTGCTTTCGGTTCATTTGGCTGATTTGTCATAATGTGTAATGATCTTAAGCTTCATACGCCATCCTTTCAGGGCGTCTCTAGGTTACCAGGTTGAAAAATACGTGTTTGCAGTCATTACCTATACCCGTGTCCTTGTGCTTCGATAACAAAGTGTTCCGGTCAATCTTCAATACTTTCCGTCTGTCCGCCTTTCCATTTTTTAACAATGGGCGCAAAGCCAAGTAAGTTGTTACACTTAAAATCGCTTCATTTTCTCAATTTTCCTTCCCTCAATTACGATTGCTTTTTTCTCGCAATACGGACGGACAACTTTACAAAAGCTGGTCACAATTCCATGTCAAATCGAAACAAGCACTTCATCGGAAATAAATACAGAACGCCCAGTAAAAACAGCTACTCATTTCATTCACACCAGAGCCGACCAGTTTTGATGCTTGATTGCTGGTTCAAAGCTCATTTGTATAAGCAAAAATGATCATAATTTCAACACGCTTGCTTACTGATTCACAGTTAGCAGTAAAACAATATTATTTACTTGCAGTTTCAATAAACTTTGCGCCCGGTACCAGCATTCAGTGACCCGTGTGCAGCAATGACATGACATTAATATGTATGTTTGTATTTCAAATGTAGTAATGGCTCGTGATTTCAGGAACGTATTACCCCTTCCTTCATTTTTTGCAGCAGTTTGCGACCCTTACCCACTGACTGAGCACTAGAGCATGCTGGTAATTGCTACCTCGGGTTGGTGAAGCGAGGCTGCCGTGTTAGCAGTAATGGTGATTAATTTTTGCCAATTTTTTACAAGCGGCATCCCTACCTCAATCTCCAAACCGAATGACATCTTTTACCCTTCTGATTTCCGAACCAGTTTAGCCTTGTTTTTCTCAGATTTAATCATGTTTATGCTTCGGCTTTGGCACTTTAACGCACGTAGAGCTGTTAATTACACAAGGGGAAGAAATTGGTTTCTGACGGACTTTTCATCTTAATTGAGCTTTATTTCGCATGGATCGAAAACTGGTGAAGGATATTGGTTTCGCTCTGAATTGTATGAGTTTTACAGTCGCAATCTTTGTCCTGCGGGTACTTTACTTATGGATGGATAGACGATAGTCATTCTTGTAAACTGGTGACAGAAAGACTGAGGCCTTGCACGAGACTTGATGAGAAAATTCCAGAGGCTTATGCAACACAAGTTCTCATCCACAAGAACAACTTCTCTAATTAAAAGACATTATCGCAAGCCGACACCAGCAATTAACGGGAACCCTAATCATCTCATCCCAACTACATATAACTTTCTATCGGATTTTTTGCTTTCGCCAAATACCCAGAAGACTGTCATGACTTCTCTAACATCACCTTCTTCTCTTGACTCCTCATGACACTGGCTTCTTTGAGTCTTTTCCCACCTGTTCAATCGTCCGAAGTTTTTCAACATGAGAATTTTAGTTGCTTATGTGACGGTAAATGTGTACATCTTCCCACAAAACAACGCATTCAACAAGAGTTCAAAAACTCATGTTTTTAATTACTCCCTGCCCTTTGTTTTCATTATCCAGAGAATTAAAAGCCGCTGATTAACCGTTACAGGTGCTCAATTGCAGGATAATTAAATCCATTTCTCCTCAATCAGGTGATTCTTGTACACTTTTAATTTTTCCTTCATTCTGTATTACAACTTCCTGGTTCTAAACAAAGGGGCACAATAGTCTCTGAAGTCAGATGAATTGCGAGGGTCCAGACTAATCTCCAATGTCCTTTTCTGCAGTTTGCATAAACCACATAGTTTACTCATACTTCTTAAAACCTTGTCAATTTCAGATCTTCAGTATGCCACTTGCAGAATTTACCTTGAACGCTTGGAAGTGTTTTTTGCCATGAACGAGTCTCATCCATTCCCAGATCATTCTGATCGGAACATGCACGAGTCATTGACTGATCAATATTTTGTGACGAATCATACCAGTTGGACACATTCCCCAAAAATCCAAAAGCATTAGAGCATAACGTTATAACCCAGACTGCGCTTATAAGAGCGCCGAAAGAACCATTCGCGCACATGTTTATTGACACACATGTTTTAAAATGCCTTTGAAGCTACACTTTAGTGGAGTAAAGAAATCATTGCAATGCTGGATTTTTTGAAATCTTCTGATTGATGGCTTCTTACAGCAACGGGTAAAGAAATTTTAAAATTGTGAGCTTTATGAAGCTTGACCCTTCATTTGAAGATGGTTTTTTTTCCAATGTGAGTTCTCATTAAGGCGTTTTTGAAGTAAACTCTCACTAGGTTTGATGCTTGCCACCTTAACGCGAGAGGCATCCTTCTCAGCAGCGGGTTCGTTCTTAATGCAGCATGCTAAACCTGTACTACCTGCTTCGCTTTCATCCAAAACTTCAGATGTATGACAAGTAATTTTGTATACAGTAATGGACTAACTGACTGAAATTGTTGCAGTGGTTGTTTACAAAAGGTCAATCCTGGGATGGGATAGGATAGGAATAATAAAACAGGAATATTTCCGTTTTTAAGTAAATCATATCTGAAATTTTTTCACCCGTACTTCACTAAACTAAACTCCTCTAGGATATTTGATTTGTTTGATATGCAGCTTCTGAAACTAATATAATTTCAGCGACCCTCCCATCGACTCAGCTACGAAAACGGAAAGGTCAAACGGGATGCACGACACACCTGCAAATGTACCGAATTCAATAGCCGTGGTTTTTCGAGAGATTTTCCATTAATTTTTGTCTTGCCTCCATCTTCTTTTTTTGATCAATTAGGAAGCCTTGTGTTGTTCGTTCGAAAAGTCCATCAAGTGGAAATTTACATCCAGAACCGAACCATCGATCAAGGTGCGTGTGGGAAAATTCGGGTGTGGATACATGCGTACACAATTGCATCAAATGATTCCCGCAATTCAACACGTGCACGTACGCAACTTCGTCTCTGTACCCAATGAAGCTCCTGATTTTTTTTCGTTCAAGCGTCATTTGAGCCGTAGTTACAGGTCAAAGAAACGGTCCGACTGAAACATAGCGGTTCGCAATTCAAGCAGCGTGAATCACCACCGCCACTTGTGCATTTAATTTAACTCTTATTGGTACAATCCCGATTAATTTCTCTTGTAAAAGTTGGTGTGCGGTGGTCTATATAGCTTCACCAATACCGCATCTGATCGAGGAATTTCGCCGGCTTGTTAACTTTCGCTAATTTCCCTCTCCACTGCCTTCACCAAATTTAGATCAAATGACCACAACTTATTGAAACTAAAAATTTCAGATAAGATTGGCTCATCCAACCAACATTGCTTACTGTTTAGTCATTCGAACGACAAACTTCCGGGGGTTGCTTACCCCGTTGGGTAAAAGCGTGCTGAAGATGGGCAAGAATTTTCTCTCCCCGTAACAAAGCTTGATTCATCTCAACGTCTTTCTTGGGCATCTTTCCCTCCGGAGGTGTATACTTGGAAGATGCATTTTCGCTCAAGATCAAGGGTAAGCCCGTTGAGTTGGTGAATGCATCTGCAAAATCCTTGACAACTGCCTTCACAACAACATCTATCAAAGCCGAGTATCTTCCCTTCTTTTCATCAGTTATCAATCCGACTCGGTCCCCGACAGACGTTCCTTGCCATTTTCGTTACAAACATTATTCATCACCGCCGACATCACCTTGGACTGTGTAAACGTTTCTCAACTTGGAAATCAGGCCTTCGACAAGTTTAGCTGTGACTCTGAGAAGTGGTGGGAACCAGTCTAGTTTTCTTGGATCATCCAATTTCAGAAATTTCAAGGTAAGAATCAAGTTTTCATCACATAATTGTTACAAAAACAGATACCCGCTGAGGTACTCCCTCAGATGGAGAATTGAACCGGCTACGGCTACCACCTGCATTCCAGAAGCCACATAAGCGAGTACCACCAAATCTTTTCATCAAGACCTTTATTTTTGTTGCTTTCTATGCTACATAAACACGGTTGAATACCACGAATTTATTTTTACCTTCAGCGGTTTCATCTATTTATCCTGCTGACATTTTTGCAAATGCCACAACTCGCCACAAATAATAAGCACTCATTAGGGAAACAAATCCCCTTTCCCTTGTTTATACAATTGGCGAGCTACTTGAAAGCTTGTATGTGTAGGTGGCATATAAATTCAGTTGCGGGAGCCAACTAATTTTGGCCACTTGGGCTTACTTGGGAAGGGACGAAGACACGTATAAGCTTTTTACAGATCTGCAAAACCTGACTTGCCTCATTCTGTCAATGGCAGACATTCCTATTTTCAGTTTGCTTGCATGCAACTGACCTACTGCTTGATGTCACTAATTGACACTTGATCAATATATTGGCGGCTGTCAGTCAGTTATCGACTTCACCTGAGGCTTTTAGTGATTTATCAAAACCAGATTTTGCTGTACGAGACGCTGTTGTCCATGCTTGCTTATGCAAGTTCGCCTAAAACAGGAATTCAATGATTGTCTCTCGTATAAAACAGTAAGTAGTTATTGCCCTAACAAGGAATAGTGTTCAGATCAAGTTTGATCCAACACCTCAACGTGTTGAGGTGGAAATTAATAAACACCTTTGGAAGGATTGCCCACGAGAATAGCGTTAATGTTCTCGTGAATTTCACCCTCCCGTCCCGTTAAACACTACACAGTTCATGGCTTTAACGTAATCAAAGTGTTTGCAGAAGAATCTACAATAGCCGCCAGCGCGACAATTGTACCCGAATACCTTGTCAACTGCTAATCCTGTTAGCCATGATTGATAATGCTCTGTTCTTTTTTTGGACCAACTGCTATTACTGCTAGGTTCAAAGGTGATGCACATTTCTTTCTGCAAGACTTGGCGACGGTGCAAAATCCCCAAAGGACGACCGACCTTCAAATGGTCATCAAGTTAGAAGATTACAGCACTGATTTCTTAACTGCTCCTCAACCACATAACTGACAGAATTGTGCAAAGCAACCGTCGTCTGTCAGGTCCAAAAATCTTAAATCAGCACTTGCCGGATTTATCATGTTGCATTACACAGGCATTTCGTGATGTCAGTTAGAGCACGCTGAATCAATCAAAAGTCTTACTTGCAGTAGAACGGAATTATTGCTTGTGTGGGGTTATACGAGACTACGAGACTTCTTTCGGATCGTACCCCCGAATGTACCCAAGGCAATGGCGTCTTTAATACAGCTTTCTGAAAATAATCCGGCTTTTATCTATTTAAACGTTATGTTCATCCCTGAATGGCTTTTGATTAGAAAACAAGGGAAGATACGGTCTGGGAATATTTACCTTTCCGAGAGTTCAATCATCAATCTGCCATTTTCATATTTTGTTACGTCAACCAACTTTTGAGACTGACGACAAGCATTCTTAATTATCCTTTCAATGCATCTACTGTTCACTTCCCGTCGTAAGAAAAATCTCATGCTGTATTTGACAATCAAAGCTGTATTCTTGAAAATTCTGAGAAGAGACCAACTTGATCAATGTGGCTCTTAATTTTGCCAATCACAAATATTACTGCAACAGCAGCCTGCAAATCATCATCATCAGTTTTTCATGTCTCTGCCAAAACATCAAGTAATTTCACGCTGCATTTGCATTAATACCAGTAACACCAGTTTTAGAACACCAAGACAACCGTCTTTTGGCCTTGCATTACGCATATTTAATAACATGTCCAATGGCCTACGTGCTAATTGAACACAATTGCCAAGCGCTTATGTCAATGATGACGTGACTCCTGCGGAGGTGCAGCAGCAAGTACATCCGATGCACCGTTCATAACAAATTTCGTGTTCCAATGCCAATTGATCTACCACACCTGCAAAACTCATTACGAATCTGATATTACAACGGAGCTCTAGTTGTGCTGACTTTTGGCCCATTCCTTTCTTTCCTACATTCTTACGACTAAATCCCTCCCTTAGAATTTTAATCTTATTTCACTGCATTTTCGCAGTCGAATATAATGTCGGACTTTGCATTCCTGCACGCCCCAATTGCAGTAGATTTTGACAAGACGATCTAAAAATATTGTTCTCTCTCGTATCCGAAACACGAGCTTACACAAAGATACCAACTTCAGCCGTACCGTGTGTGTGGGACGAAACCACAGTTGTGCACATGATTCTGTGTGTATTTAACGGACCTTCAATGAACTTTACAAATCAGTATCGTTCTTGAGCATGAAGTGCAAACTAATTGATTCTCCTTCTTCAGGCACTTAAAACTTGCAGCATTTTTTCCATCTATGACTTGCTTACCTTGAGCCCATGATCGTGGTATTTATTAGTAAAATTGGTTATTCACGGGTTGGCTGGAAAAGCACTAACGTCAAAGACTTAAATTTCACAGCTTCCACACATCTGCTGCAATGGTGGTTACATTGAAGTAGCTCAAATCAAACTTGTTCTCTTGGAATCAATCAGATATTTGTCTTCAATCAAAATTAAGCTAGCTATGATGACTGACTTTATTCGTTAAAGTACACAATTTAACTTTTTCTTAAGCATATTCCTAACCATAAAACAACGGATGACAAAAATTTGAGGCTGGTTTCCTCGCCCATAGTCTTGCCGTATATCAAGCTAACACTCAGATTTGACACTCAGCTCCTGCTTAATGTTCAATTTCGGCTGCTTAATGCACCAAAAGAAAATTACGCAAAACCCACAAGAGTATGCACACAAACCCGCCCAGGTATCATAATGACACATTGCTGCGGATCAGACAAAAAGTTATTATTAAGATCCGTCGGCTCTTAACATTTCACCGAAGCGAGTGGCAGTTGATATGGTCAGCCAACACGGATTATTCGCACCATCTTTTGTCACGGCAAAGGTTCGCCATCTTATGATCTCGGTCCCCCGCGACAATCTGTCGGTCGGATCACAAAAAACTGCAACTTTGAAAAGTTCCAACACATTTTCTTAGGGGCTTGAACTGATTTAATCTTCTTCCTGTTGTGCCTTGTACGTATTAAATCGGTTGAAATAGCACACAAACTATTGACTTGCACCGTGCACCGCAATTCAAAAAATCGGGTTGCATACATATGAAGTACGTGTTGCACGGTTTCAATCGACAAGATGATCTCCTGGATAGCATGCCTAACCGCACCGGCATTGAAAAAGCAGGCGGTAGGTCACGATTATGCCTCACATGGCTATTGTCCTTTAGATGCAACGACTTTATTCTGAACAGTTAAAGACAGAATTGAGTCAAGTGGGATTTTTCTGAAGAATTTGAATGTTACTCAATTACAGTCTGTTTTGTGCTAAAATTATCATTTTCTGCAAAGCTCACATTAGGATTTATTACAGTTGTTAGTTGAACAGCAGCAAAACGCTTCGGAGACTCCGTTCGTCTCAGCTCGAAGCAATAGTAAAAGCTCGCTCTCTTGAATCAGAAACTTGCACACCTGCGAGCACCATCATTTGTGAATTTTTCCAGTTCGACTTTCCAACTGCAGCACTTGGCGCCAACTTCCCGTCATACTGGCAAACAATCCAAGGAAGTTAATGCATATGCTGGTCTGTAATCATTAATCGTATCAAAGTTGGAGAAGTTGCTCAACCCTATTCATCCTGTTATATCTTGTTGTGGCAAGCGACTAATTTGGACGGGATAATGTGTACTTTAGCCCTGCGAAAGGAAAAGGGAATACACACGGAACCGGATCATGCTTTCCTGAACAATAAGACTGTTAGAATACACGCACCAAGTTTAATGTCCGATTCTAATAATACTATAAACATGGCAGGCTTCCCTTTTTCGGGCTGGAAGAATTGTTCCTGTTCTAGCATTGTTACCAAGAATATACAGCTTACGTATGAGCAAAGAATCTTCATTTCATGCATTTGTTCGGGCATGTTGCCACTGCGGGATTGTTGTGTTGGCATGTGCGAAGTCTCTTGCTTTAATTAAACTCGAATAGCCATGCCAAAGCCCAAGGCGGGTTTTATCCGCTTATGCAAGTTCGGATGCGTTCGCTCAGGGACAAATACAATTAGGAATGCTGATTATCCTATTTTAACGTATATGCATGAAACTATGGAATCAACCAAGCTCAAAAGCCATTTATAGATGAAAACGGTGACTGCGCGATGGAATCAGCTTACACCGTTAAAAGTCAATTCGAATTCATCCCAAAGGAAGGGACAAAAGCATCTTGTCGCTCCTGTAGGTAATTGTTCCTTATAATTCTTATAGCAGTCAGTGAATAATACATGAATTTCACGATGCCCAACGCGCACAATAAACAGCAATCTCCGGCTAAAAACTGCAAGGTAAAGCGCGGGAACACTCTTATTCATCCCCTTGAAGGGCAGAGGCACAATAACAGTTTATCATTGTTTGAGTCACTTCGGTTTCGGCAGTGTTTGAAGTATTCAAGTTGCCAAAAACCAAGCCATGACATTTGCTCTGTCCTTCTCTCAGTTTTTGCATCCGATGCTGACCCGGCGCAGTCTTGTGTGGTTTGGTTTTGCATGCCAATTCAAAAACTTTTTAAGAACGTTCCACAGCAAGTTTTTACTGCAGATTGCAAAAATCTCCTTGATTCTGTTTGCCATTTTTGGGCCCATTCTTCGCCATAATAATAAAATACGCAATACTTGTCAAAGATCTGAAGATTTTTCAAGTTCATAAAGGTTACTGACGATTTCCTAGTTTATCCGATTGTGGCAAAATCATCCACACAAGTAATGGATCACCACCCGATCAAGGAACGGGCTAATGCCCCTCTTTGAACTGATGCAACAAGTTGGGGTGACGCCACATCTTGATCTTCCGGCTCCATGTTCCAACTTTTCGCTTTAAGAAATTTTATAACCTCTATCTCAGCGCTGTAATTGTGTGGTATACTGGCTCAAAGGATCGTTAAATTGATCGTAAGACTAGTAGTAGTAGTAGAGTAGACCACCTTTCGTTCGAATTGTTCTTTCAAGGCTGATTTTATGACGCTGATAAGCAATCACAACTTGATAATAGCTTTCAAATTCTAAAATTTCCGATAATACGCAAGAAATTCCACAGACTGGGGGACAACATGAAATCATCCATTTGGTGGCTTTTTGAACAATGCTGTACGAAAGCCGACTTTATGTTTTTGCTTTCCGTTTTTTTCTGTCGGTGCCGGTGTTTAGCAAGGGTGGAGCGTTAAATTGTACATAAGACATAGACTTATAGGTCATCAACTCATGACTTTTAACTCTGAGAATACTTTCCGCTAATTACCTCTTCTGCTATAAGAACGCGTCCAGCGTCAGGGTAGCAGAAGTTACATTTAAAGTTGTTCAGATAGAGTCCTTCCTTCAAATCCTAAGGACTCGTCCAATATCTCCGAAAATAAACTTGTACTTGTTAATATTCGCTTTTGAACGTACTTACGTATGCCAATTTGTAGGCCTGAATGCAAAGACAGCTGCTTTGCTGCTTCCAACAAAAACTTGCAATTGCCAACAGTTTTAAGGAGTGGTGAATTTCAACATAACTCACAGTGTAAATAAGTTGATCTCACTAACGGGCATGTCCAGTAAGCCATCCGTAGCCTGAGGCCTGCAGAAGCCAAGTTACAAGTGTCTCTGTTAACCCTGAAAATGAAGATTCATTCTTGCACTCAATTACATAATCTGCATTTGGTCAGCTGGGGAAAACTTAGCAAGCTATCCCAAAAGACTCAAGTAATCATAAGTTCACCACACAGCTAAAATGAATTACCTATAATACACTTGATTTTGTTCAGTAAGTTCAACAATTTCCCATGTAAGGCTTGGTACCTCCACCAGCATTATTTTTTGTTAAGTAAACAACCATACTGGGCACCCGGTGCAGGACAGCTTAAAAATCACCTATTCTGTAGACTGTATACATACCACAATGACTAGTGTCTTTATGTCATTTTCTGTGTCGTCAGTCAAACTGAAAGGTTGTAAATTACAATTTTTACTTGCAAAAATGTAGTTTTTGCCCGTTTACCATCATCATTTACTGGGCTGGGGCTACAGCACGGATATTAATCAGTTTGTAAAACTATTCAACTGCAACGTGTTGAAGTTTTTATAATGCTTGCTAACCTTTGCAGAGTCGCCAGAGAAGAAAAGGTCAGGCTCCAGACAGATTTATTTCACGTAGCCAGGAAAATGCATACAATAAGCATCTAATGTAACTTCCCTTGGTCAAGTTATCATAATTTGGCATAATTGCACCCCATAAAGGTTAAGCATTCAGCATCATCCACTCCCAGATGATTACAAAATGAATTTTTATACTGCATGCGACAGCTCAGGTGCAGATACTTTATTTGACCTTTTGCTTCTTTATTGCGTCCTGTGTAAAGAAAGTTCACGTATGTTGAGTCCAGCTTCCATGAACTCATTCTTCATTTTAATAGCAAACTGAAAGTAAACTTTAACGAGCTTCGCACTCATTGTTGAATTTTATTGTTTTGTTATAGACTAGAAAGATTGAAAACATGGCTGGTTGCTGTTTTTCGAGTACACATATAAATCGGATCACTTTCAATAAAGGTCGCTATTGTCATAAGACTACTTATGAAATCAATTACATCAAGCAACCTTGGATGCTCAAGTTCAAGGTAGTTAACAAGTTCGCGTCTTAACAACATTTTTCTTGTGGCACAGCGGATTGGAAAGATGTTAAATTAATACTATCGGCCAGTGCAAACATGAGATGTGCAAAACTGACGCCCCTAACCAACAGAAGCTACGAAAAAATAATTATTGTAATTTGAGACGTTCACAGGTGAATTCGAATCAACTCTGGTTGGTGCCATCATTCTGTACACAAAGTAGCAATCCTTTTGATACCAACTATCTCAGGTGTTCCCACGAGAATCACGTCGCCAACAGCGTAGCAAATGCCACAACGTATGCATTAACTCTTTTACTGATCCAGCGAAACCTGCAAAGCCGTTTAATTACCATTATGGCTTGGGAAGATATAAACTTCTGTAACTGACTGTCATCGCTCGACTATTTGTACCACCTACCAACATTTGATTGAATTCATAACTTGTCTCTGCAGGATGATTATAAAATTGAACCTGTTATTTTGCTCTTACACTTGTACTCAAACCTCGGTTTGTTCATGTTTCAACAACTTTGACGAGCTCTTACGCTACGACTATGCTGTCGAACGAAGATTCGGAATTCCATCGTGGTTCGATGCAGCTTGGAATCCATGCGATATTCGTCAATCTTTTTATGTCCTGGAGGCAGTAAACCTTTTACCCGTTCCTCATTAGCACTTGTTTCTCTATCCGAAGGCCTTACTTATCGAGTACAAATTGGTGGCTAAAACAAACTCTTGTTAAAAACTACCCACCATGCATGCCTCGGTGTCTTGTTACGTCCTGCTGAGCAGCCAAGAAAGACACAAACTTGATGGATATTCGCAATTAAAATTTTGCGCATCTGTTGCCTCTTTTTTGCAAATTGGGCATTACCCGCAGGAGGTAATGGCTGACGCCGGTTCAGCCCTTTACGTTTCTCGGAACGTTGTTTCATTGCTCTTGAATGTCACTGGCGAAGACTCTTTTGGTGACAATCTTCTTACCTGGTCCTCGTGGTTCGATTACAGGTGAACCAAGGTTGAGTAATTCGGCTCGGCGGAAGCGCTCGAGTTCCACGTCATTGCTTTTTACTACATCTTGTCGCGCTGCGTTAACTTTTACTTCGTCAACTGATCCATTGCCATGAGATGCTCACTACTTATATAACGAGTCGAGTTTGACTGTTCTGCAGCATTTTTTCTTGATTTGTCGCATACTTTAGCGTAAAACTTGAGGACAAGCTAGTTTGCCATTTATACCGTGACTACACACGCTTGAATCTCGTCCTACCTCAACAATTTGTACTCAAGTTTTTCGTCTGTCGTCAGCGTTCCACGTTCCAGTTTAAACAAGGTAAAAAACGCTTTCCGCGGCCGTGTGGGTAGCTAGGAAAAAAATTCAGTCAAAGTTTAAGCTTGGACATTGCATATTAAAATGCTTGATGTCCTCGTAGTTGGCGATTCAGCTTTCAGCAAGACAGTGAAACTTAAGAAACCCTCCAATTTCCAATTACACAATTACCTCTTTAGCGGACTCGGGTCCACTCTAAGCTAATCAACGAACAGACTGACTTCCAATAAAGACATTTTGTCGGTTATTTTGCTTTGTACCAAGCATCAAATTGTCAACACACGTCCATCTTCTATCGCACCATCATCTTGATGGCAGCATCATTTATTATAATTGACCTAGTTGTCAAACCCATTCAAAAAATTAGACGGCTTTCATCGCCACAACGTATAATCACCAGATTCTTTCAGAAGCGTCATACACTGCTTTTTAAACCTCGCACCTTTATATCAAGTGTGTTTGGAAATTGCATCTTCATCAGCATTTTTGGGTTACCTACATAAAACACAGGATTCGCTATAGACAAATCAGGTGTCATCTTTCACAAAATTGGATGTGATTAGCTGCTATTGTTATTACGCATGGTGTTATTGGCATACGTTCGAAAACACTCTGCACTAACTAACTAATTGTAAGTCTATCTACCAGCCCAGAAACCTTCAGAGCTTGATTGGGTAGTGTCGGGCTTTGACTTTCTAAATGTCAATTTTTCAATCTCCAAATTGCCCTTCAGGTAAAAAAGCTAAAGCTCATTTTGTTAAACAAGCCTTGTACTGCTAAACAACTGGACCGCCATAAAGCACGATTCGATCATAAAGTATTTGCAACAAGTTAAACTTGAAGCTCGATGTTGCAAACGGAAAAACTTTCTCACCCACAACCGCCGCCGCTCAATTATAAAAAGCTGCTTCTCACGATTCCCGCATTTCTTTTCTGGATACGCAATGAATTTCTTTTGGAGTACGCGAGTAATTCACTTTGTGCGTACAGAGCATGCCATTTAATTTTCATAAATCACCAAACGTTATGAGACAAACACAAGTCCGTCTTTTAATTCACTTTCGGGTTCTTCAACTTTGGAATAACGTGTATCCGTAATAGCCTTGAAGTGCGTACCAAGGCAAATGTAATTTCATGATTAAATTGTCGCACTGCTAAATGATCAATGTGACAGCGGAAAATGATGAGTTGTCCGAAGCAGATGCACTAATGATAAATAACGACACACCTGGTAACAAAAGGGAAACAAGACATTTACGCACTTATTGTGTCAGATGAACATTTTTGGAAAGATAGTTAAGATATCAAGGCAGTCTTTACTTCAGAGTGGCCTACTCTTTTGAGACTGTAATGACTAACAATGCGCTTAATTTGTGTTCCAGATGATTGTAAAACTGATGACAGTTTTTTCTCTGCTGGCAGTAGCACGAAGCCAAGTGCTTATGGACGGATCGTGTCCTGTTGTTCCTGTAATGAAGAATTTCTCACCTGAAAAAGTAAGATGATTTGCCAATTTTCATTTTATCCCAGTAATTGATAAAAATTCTGCTTATCCCGGTTTTTCACTGACCACAATGGGAATGCTGTTACTTTTTGATAAACGAAAGTACAAGACACAAAAGTCAGAAAAGGGGAAATTATACACTATGAAGCCACCACTCAATCTGCAAACCATAAAGCTCATAAAACCGCATGTCTTTGCACGACATTTTTATAATGGAAGCCACAAAAAATCTTGACCACTGTGCATTGTTAAAACTGAATCTGTTTTCGGACAAATGAGCGTTCAGCTATTTATAGGAAGGACATGAGCTGCTGTCCGAAAGGTTACCTATTTCTTCATGCACAAAAGTTCCCTACTTTCTCACCCTCATTTACTGAAATCAGTCGTATGCAAAAAGAAGTGTAGGTTATCACCGTCCATTCTTTTGAGTAAGTAGGCTGCTGATTTATTATTTGCACTATTCAACCGTGTAATAGACATTAGATGGAATTAATGCCAAATTTAATCCGATTTGAACGAACCAATTCAAGTAGATGAGCAAACAATGATTTCGATTCAGTTTCGTACAGTATGGTCGATGCTGGCATTTTTTGGTAACAAGATTAGACATTCGCTTGCTTTCGCTAAGCCACTTTTAATATGGTCTGAAAGTTTGTCCTGTGCTTCGGGTCGAAATTCGAGAAACCCAAAAACAATACCCCCGGATCAACGACTCCCTGTCCAGGCATGCGACAAACAATAAGCAAAAGTCCTCAAAATCCTTCGTATAACCATAAACACAATGTTCCTGAGTAAATGAACAGGCGCAAGTTGATTGTGCCGAACCACCCAACCATCACCTGACTGATTTTATTCTCGTTTTGCTTGAATTTTATTTTGGGCAAGAAAGTGCTCAAAATGTTTCACTGCCGGAAAATCATACCTGTCTTTCTCAAGTTACTCTTCTTACTTCTTATTCCTCCCCCATTTGCGTACACAATTTTCCACTCAAAATGTTTGTACTCAAAAAGCATCTCGCCGCTAATAAGGCTCAGCTTAACAAGATTTTGCTACAACACAAAACGAAGATGACTCAGTAGAACCGCAAACTGTGCGCTGCTTTTGATCCTTTCCCTTTTGTTGGATTAATGCGGGTAAAAGAATCTCAATTTACCAACTTTTGAGTTATTCGCGTTCGTTCTAAAAAATTACAAGGTTGTTCGCATATACAAGTGCCTGTTGTTTAGAGGTGCTGACTTTGGAGGGGAATAACAAACTTTTTCTTTGCTTTGCAGTTCCTGGGAACGTGGTATGAGATTGAGCGTTACTACTCGGACTTTCAAGTCAACACCAAGTGCAACAAAATTGATTTTACTCAAAATTCTGATGGCCGCATTGGAATATTGACCACTGCTATACATGAAAAGTAAGTTTTTAAATTCGATACTTGTAGTGTGCTGTGGTGTAGTGAGATATGACAAATGTCTGCAATGCGGTTTCAGTCACATTCGGGCTTCGAAAATCGCTTTACTGATTCTAACGGCAATTTAAATTAAGTTTGGATGGCATCACTTTACCGTTCAGCAATCAAAATGACACTCACAGCTGAAACGGCGTCAGTCGGGACCAATTTTATTTATAGCATTAGTAGCCAGATGCAAGCACATTATCTCAACTCCACACCATTTTTGTGACAAAGTCATTGCGTGAGAAAGTCCTGCGCCATTATTGTCATCTTCCGTCTTGATCACTGCCGTCTATTATTTATCATTTCTGCTGCATTTCCATTAACTCTGCTATTACAAAACACCTCTCCCCCACTTGAAGCACTTTAATTTGGCACTCCTGCCAACTTCTGGTGGTACCGCTAGAAGAATCCAAGAATTCAATGTCACTGAGTGAGCTGCAAAATGCAATAATTTAATTCTCACCCGGTTACGTCACTCACAGACAAACATTTTTCCTTGTATTGTCCCCTTGAGATAAGGAATTAGGTTCAGCATAAAGCACATCGGCAATGCTTGTCCAATTTTTAAGTGACTCAAGTTTTTGTTTGGCAATAAGCTTTACATCTTCTTTGCCATGTTCCAATCTTAAGTGAAAAAATATTTGCCGATAGCGGCTTCAGCATAATGGCCCATCTTCAATAGACAAGAAGCACGTGTCGCCAGCGGCCTCACAAGTTTGACGTTGGTCCGATATTCATCAGCATGCAGATGCGGATCTCAAGCAAAACACGCAAGATCAATCGCGCCACTCTGGTTGCAGCTGAATCAAAAAATAGCAATTAAATTACTAGCCACGCCACGAAACGTCAGTCAGAGTAGAATTAATGGTAAATGGTACAAATTTTGTGGGAAATCAGAGTCGCGGAAGTGTTGACCCCGTGACGGCAGTTCCGGTTAAGAAAGGCCTTTCAATATACATGTGTACAGTTAGTAAAGCCTGAAGAAATCAAGAATTTGAAGACAAATGCATCAAACGGCAAATTGGCTCATTTTAAAAATTCCGAACCCGATGATTACGCCATTTACCTCATTAGAGCGGCTTAAACAAAGACAAACAACGACAGTTTGTCATAACCCCCAACGGGTATCGGCAGAGTTATGTATCATTTCTGATCATTAATTTGGCAATTATTGCCAATCAAAACCTAGTAGCAGTAGTCCTGCTTTTACAATCAAATAAATTATAATCCTCCTGGTGTACTTCATGTAGCCATGTTGAGTGACTACGGTGGCAAACAATGCCACCTTGGCATTAACTAATGACGCGTAGTGATCAATAAGAGGACCGGTTTTCTCTTTGATGTCGGTCCAGGAAAAGTCATTAAAGTAATTGTCTTGAATCCACTTCTGGTTTCCTTTTAGAACCAACCAAATTATTGGAATTACAATACACTTTAGACCCAATGTTTCGTTTGTTATCAGCTACCGCGGAGTTTGCTTAATCCAAGAGTTTAAAGCTGAAATTGAAACACACTCGTCGTTAAAAGTTGATACTCACAGCTTGAGTACATATACATGCAATCCAACGTACGCATAACGGCATGATAAAAGGCTTTTGATGAACCACCAATTAACATACTTGAATAAGGGTGTGATAAGACGGACGATTTTACGCACTGAGGCTAAGCGTTTAACGGAACAGCCAAATTACAGACTGCTGGCGACTAATTCTACATCAGTTGAAATTCACTGCAATTTGATACCTCAATTACGTCTGAGGGCCAGCTTCCGGTCCATTGCATTTCCGTAGAAAACAAAATTACAGAATTCAGACGTTCATCACCTTTTACGCAATTGAACTGAAAGATTTACATCAATCATGAAGATTTGACTTGGGCAATCGAGCTTAAGTGGCCCCTCCTTACATGTGATGGAGATTACTCAGGTTGTCCAACTGGGATTTTCTTCGATGCAGTGATCATCCGTCTACGTGCCCCCGGCTGCAACTGGGTCGCTAAGGTGACCTTTGTCAGTCTTGCAAAAGTGTCGGGCCCAGTTACCGGCGGCTTCTTGGATTTTTTTTTAACTTTCGGGAAAAGTGTGCATGAGGGGCGACCTTTGGGGAGGTGAAAGCAAAATCATAGGTCGATGATAGTGTACATGGCTTGAAGCTTACGTATCCGAACGTGCTTTGTAAGCACCGTATGATTAGTTCGATGCGTCGGGAATTCAAATCGTGATTTTGAGTCGAATCATTGGTATTATCTTGAATCTTGAACCGAATACTCAAGATTTTACTCATCACTTCATTTTTCTTTAAGAAAAATGCTAGGTAAAACTGAACGAACGGGATCATTTTGATACAGAAGGACATGTCACAAAATGCAGATTACTTCGCGAAATTTCTCTCTACTAAGGATCTTCTTCAAGTTAGCTCTAAAAATTTGTTGTACATTTACAAGTTATAATGATTTTTGATCTGTCTTGCAGGAGTGGAATGCCAAAAGTAGCTTACGGCTTGGCAAACTTTGAATACGGAGAATCAGCCCGAATGACGATCAGAATTACACCTACTCCTGGCTCTCCCACTCAAACTGAATTTGGTTATTGGGTTTTAGACACTGATTACGAATCTTATGCCGTTGTATTCTCCTGTGATGACTTCTGTAGAGGACGTCAGCATGCTGGTAAGCCGACTTTCAAAAACACGTTAGAAAAAGTGGAGCTATAAAACATGACATGATATTGAACTTTGATTTTGATTCCAGAATCCATCTGGGTACTTGGACGAACTGCAATCCTTCCACAAATGGTCACCAACCGCATTTACAACAAGATTAAGATTCTTGGGCTGGACCCCAAGAGACTGATCAAGGTAGGCTTGAATGGTTAAAACTTAACGCCAAACTTATGACACTTTCTAACTTGTGACTGTTTTTCCATTTTACACAGGTCGACCAACACAAGTGTGTTAATGTAGCTGTTTCGGTTCGTAGCGAAAACTCTGGATTTTCCAGCAACTCTTTTGACCGGAACTCGGCTAGAAAATTCCTCGCCTCTCTCACCAGCGTTTTTGGCAGGAAAAAGTACAATTTCATCTAAAATTTTAAAACAACAAATGTGCCTGATCTGAAGCTTAATCTGGTCCTATTTATCCCACACCGTTTTATCTTGCTCAGCTGCTAATACATCATAACTGTTACACACTACTGCTTTCCCTCAATGTTACTTTCTCCAAGCTTTTGATTGCCCAACTTTTTCAGTAAGTTCTATTGAGCTACCAGAATCTCACAGAATCAAAGGAGCACAGGAATGTTCAGTGATATGCTGTTAGATATTCAGCATTCTGTCCACCAATAGCGTAACTTATGCTTCAACAAACTCATTGTGCCAGCACTTAAATTTTAAGTTTTGTTGTAGATGTAATGTAATTTATTAATAATTTATATTCAGATGTATGAGAATACAATGCTTCAATCGATGTAAAAAATCGAACTGTGGTTTTTAGTGCCGGATTTTTAATTTTAACATTTACACATGAACTGCCGGTGACTCCGATTTATAAAATCGATACGGGCAAATTGTTCCACATACAATACATTATTAATTTGGCAAAACCTTGTAATTGAAGATTTCAGAAGTAAATTCCGCTAGGTAGTTGAACTGATGAAATAATGACTGGCAGACTGACAGATCTAATTATAGATATTTTATGTCTACAATTGAGAGTGCCAAAAATATGGACAGGATCTGCACTTCATTCATATGGAATTATCAGTAGGCTGTACAAGAATCAAAGGTAAGTTGATTATAGTATGCGCTATGACTGATGAACCTCTTACAGTCTGCATCCTGGTCAAACGTGTAATTGTAATTTCAACTAGGAACACTAGTAACCCTATTAGCACTAGCAAACTGTAAAGCTCCAGCGAGGATCTGACCTCTTTGGAATTTGTAGACAAACCCTTGTATCTCCTTTTTATGTCACTCTGCCATGACTGCGTAATCCAAATCATCGTGAGACTTGTTCTTGATTTTGGCTGAAACCGATTATGTAGCCAATGAAAGATGCCAGACTCGACTGCTAGTCTTTGTAACCCATCTTTAAGCCTTGTCCCAGAAGTTCTGATGTTTGCGAAACCGAAACCTGCGGGAGTGCTCATCAGTTTCGTCTGGCCTGGATAAAAAGAATTCACAGATGCCGGTCTCCAAATTGTCAAATTTGGTTTCAAGCTGCCTAGATTTTCCGCATAATCAACGTAAGCAGTCTTACCACACTTGGACAGTTCATCTTCGACAGTAATAAGGGGAAAATTTTTCGGGAACCGAATTCTCTTCGTTAAACTTACCAGTAACTTCTGAGAAGCAGGAAAAAACTGATAGGAGTTCTTACTACTAGTCCTCCACTTCCTATACCTATTCTTTTGAAGTTGGCGCAAACTAGTTATGCCAAGATAAGTCAACATTGCCAGTGAATAGTTTCCAAACGTTGCAAGATCCTCGGCATCCAGCCGAGAGGCAAGCCATTCTGAGTTTTTCTGTACTACATCCACTGACTTCCATTGATTTACAAAATCCTTGTACTTATCCGTCACCGATGCAAGAATAGTGAAGTTGCTGTCAATAAGGTCATCAAAGCTTTGGGGACGGTCTTTAGCCTGCGGAGCAGTAATTTTTGAAGTCATGCAGCCACGATATGCATTGGTAAGCAACAGTGCAGTTATGAGAGCTATTCCCAAGGTGATTCTCGCTCGAAAATCTGAAGATCGAGGTTCCCGCTGACAATTCTCGGCCAAGGCAGAAAAGTAATACAGTAAGATGTCTCCATTGCGAATCCTGGTATTGAAGACTTTCAGAAGAATGCAAAAAGCTACAAATGAGGCTACACCTGCTATCCAAACGCTTAGTCCGAAGGGCTTAAGCAAATAACCAACGTCCCTGGTTTCAGGTGGATCGTAGCAACTAATAAAGTTAAAGTACTGGTCCCCAGTAGGCACGTAACTTCCTGGAAACAATAAATGCAGTTGGTATTTGAAAAATTTCAAAAGTTTACGTCGTCGAGAAAGTGCATACCTATAACGGGAACGGCCTCATAGAACAGTTGATACCAAATCGTTCGACGGTAAGTGGGTTTCCGTTCCAAGAGAAAGTCGGCAACTTGGGTTATCGGTACATTTAGAGTAATTGTCTTATTAGTGAATGCTCGGTTGATGCCTCGAACTATTTCCAAAATTGAAGGCGGAACCAGGTGAGACGGAAACGAGACGTCGTTTACAAGGGTCGCGTCGCCTCGACCAGATGTCAGAGCAGCACTAGATTGAATGACCAGCGAGTGGCGGATCACCTCAAGGTTTGCAACAAATGAACCTAACTTCCCTTCAGTTACTTTCCATTTGTGTAACCGGTACGCAGTCCCATCCACATAAGGCACATAAGCTTGTGAAATTTGGTGGCTTACGAGACTACAAGTCTCTGAAGGTTCATGCCTTACGAGTCCAGGTGAAGTCGCTTCTTCTGGAGTACAACTGGAAGAAACGTCCGACTTCTTAAGGTCAAGCTTCAGAATAGCTAACCGGGTATAATCGTTTCTGTAAGCAGGGCCATGGTAAGTCTTTATACGGTTAATGAATACCCGTGAGATCACCCCTTCCAACTCGTTGTAATTTTTCAAGGCAAAAAAGTGGTAGAAGATTCGTGTCGTTAATGTTTTGTACTCGTGTTGTTCGGTCAAGTGGAATATCAAGTTGGCATCGCCTAGAACCTCGGCGCGGGAATCCGATTTAGTTATCAATATAAAGTTTGCGTAGCAATGAGACATGTAGCGAAATGTCTCAATGTGACCGCTTCTTGTGGTGATCCTTTTGAACTTTATTGGAACGAAGAACGTCGGAGGAAACTGCAGCTTTCGGTTGTTCCATAGTGTTATGGCGTGACTAGGAGGTCTTCTTGAGAAAATTTTGTTGTAGCAGTCGTTGCAGGTGATGACAATGTTGCATCCAAGATTCTCAAAGTCCTCAAACCAGTGCTTCACCGTTGCAATTTCAGGTTCTGCGGCGTCAATTTCGTGGGAAAATGTCAGCGTTCCGAAACCTACCGAAGAGACAAAGACAACCAACCGAGTCCAAAACTGCATCCTGGCGTTCTTAAGTTGAAAAATATGGAGCCTTAGGATTTTTTCAATGTGAGTTTCTCAATGCAGAGTCGATTGGGGTTTGGTGTCGCACCGATTGACTGCTTGCTCTGTCAGAGTAACTGAGAAATTATTATTTCGCCAGTCCGACCGAAGAAGCCTTCACTCAGAAATGAACTCAGTTCGCTGCAAAATGGATAGACTGTAGACCTGATCATTTCGTGTGAAACTTACAAACAATTTTCCAGTACGGCATTTACATTTAGAAAACAAAACAATCAGAAATGAATCAAGCTATCGTGTTGATAAAGCTGAAACTTTCGCCACTAATCGGTGACATTAAAGGTTGCGATTGTACTTCTTGAATAGCTTGAATGTCCTCATGTCATTACGATTGTAGTAGGTAATTCAGCATGAAGACGATCGAATCTTAATTCTTTTTAAAAGTTCTAGCTCGTTGAAATATTCAAAAGCAATGTCCAGAATTGCCTACTTTTGCTCGTGTTAACATATACATATATACACGGGATCGATAATATATCTCTGCCGTTGGAGTGAAAGCACGTACATGTCTGACCAATTTTTTTTATGCATTCAAGATTATCTTGCTTAAATCTGTTACTCTATTGATAACTGATACTACATTCAGGTTCATAGCTTCAAAATAAGTTTTAATGTATTTATAAATATCTATTAAGCTTTTCTTTGCGAATTCGAAATTCGAAACAACTTTCTTTTCTTGAGAAACGTTCACCGTTGGACGAGACGCAAAGCGGCAAAATGCATGAGCGCTAGCGGAATAGTCGACAAGGAAATTCAAAAAGAGCTCAATTCGTAAGTGTGTGGGCAAGATCCTGGCATATGCGCGAAAATTTGGATGATCATATTGTTATCCCAATTCGCAGTCATTTAAATGGTGAATAAGGATCTTG
>JAQGBJ010000632.1:0-35820 GCA_034698345.1 Sphaeridia pumilis | reverse complement strand
CCAAAATAGTCCTTTTCTGCAATATTCAGCTGCCGGCAGACATAGTCCATCAAGTACTGTCCCGTGTGGTGCTGCTGGAAGTCCACCTGGAGTACTTCGTTATCATCGAGGAGCCTGATGGTCACTTGGTGGCTCGCTCGCATATCGCTTTTGCTGTTTCTCCGAATCATGGCTCCAGCTGTCGGAAAAAGGCAAAGATAAGATTTCCAATTGTCGACACACATTTTGCAAACTTTTTCTCTTCCTGGTCTATTCAAAACTATCTATACTCGTTCAAGATCTCTATCACATCTACTGAATGACTAGTACACCACTTTTTACATCTTGAAATCAAGATTCTCGATAATCTTCAATACAACGCAGACCTCCTGTCACCCCGCCATCCATACAAGCTAAACTGACAAGAATCCTTCCTATTCCAACACATGTCATCCATCATCAGAGCTACTACAGACAACTTTTATTATCTTTCTTATTTACCGTCAGCTAACAGCGTTTGCAGCAACCCAGCTCGCTGCAGGTACAAAGCGTTTGCACTGCTACCAGTAGCTTTACTGCCTCTGATCGTGTCTTCCATAAGAAACAAGTCGATGGATGTCGCAATATTTCACTTGGAAAATTAACTTGGAAATATCACAACTAGAAGAACACTACAAGACCTTGGATTTCTATACCGATTGCCCTACCAGTCTTCTCAAACTTTTGCACGTCATGCACTTTTCCCCATTCAATTGCTTTGTAAACGCTCTTTAAGCCGCCACCAACTTTTCAAGGTGAACCTGCAAAAACGGATCGCACACACACAAAACAGCCTCAATGGGAAACCTGAATTACTTTTGGTAATGGTTTAAGCCAACTCAAACTTTAGCACACCACAGCAGCAACCTTCTTCCATGTCTGTCTCTCTGGCTACTCTGACTGACGGAACCACGAGCCGGCCGAAGCATGGATTTTTGTGGAGATTCCGCAAACTTTTTCTCCCAAATCATCAAAGAGGGGGTGCGAAAAACATAACGCGAATCTCCCTCATATTGTTTCAAAATTGTCTGTACTCTACCTGAATACATGTTCGCCTTTTTAATATATTGTTTAATATGCCAGGAAGGACAATTGTCCGCCTGGGGTCGCCTCATCATATCCGGACTTGTGAATATATGGTCATAGAAGCGTAACGCTTCGCTTTGAAGGACGTGTAAACTACATTATTTTACTCGACTCGCTATTGTTTTATTACAGTAATGGTATCATTATGATGATCGCTTCTGACTGACACTCATTATAAAGCTCCCAAGCGAAAAAAGTGCACTTGCAACTTGGAACTAACTTGCTTTGGACCTGACCTCCAACTCCAAATTGTAATAATCGTTGGCGGCGCTTCTCCTCTGCTCTTCAATTGACATCATTGCGGATAAAGAGAACAGGTTGGAAATGATGGAAAAAATTCGCCAAAGCTCACGCAACGCAATCAAGTGCAAAGTACGATCAAAGCTCATTTCGAACCAAGTTTCCACTACTTATGGCTCCAGCCCCAACACGCATCTTTAAACGAGCCGGCCGGCGTACTGTAATGCTGATACCTCAGTGTAACCTCAGCCGCTGGAAGTGCATCTCTCCAGTACAAATCTCTTTAAAAGCAACCTGCTGAGCGGGCGAATACGTCACGTCTTATTGCGTAATAAGAATACCTCACGGCCCTACCGTCCTGTCAAATCTCAGACTCCAGGAAGGATACAAAATTGGCAAATTGGCAGACTTTCTCTATGCGAAACGAATGGAATAAATTACCTCTGATTAGCAACTTCCGGAAACTTGTATTTTTCTTGCCCATTTTGAAGTTGGTGTGTGTAGCTATTCCAGCGGAACTGGCAAACTTCGTTAGACACACTTTTTGAGTCGGCTAATCCTTCTTGCGTTGTTAACGCGTTACTGTGGACCGCAACACTTGTCACAAGCAAGGTAATCCCGGGGTTTCACGCTTCGACAAAGCTAAATACTCTTCTTCTTCTCCAAGTTCTTTTCTCTCTTCTTGCATACAGTTTACACGGTTACTAATCGTAACTTTCCCATGTTAGTGCCAGCAAGTTCGGCGTAGGACTGACGCACTGGGATGAGATAACTCTGCCATTATTTCCTCCAACTACTCAGTCAGTGGTAATAAAACTCGAAACATGTGCGTATTTTCTTTGAATAAGAGCCTCACTACTTGGGCAGATGAGAAAGGAAGATGTGATTTTTCCCGAGGGGTGGCTTTTGTATATTTACTGACGGAATCAACACAAGGTCGGTGAACAAGCCGGTAAAAAATCTTGTATTTACCCAACGAAGGCTAAGTTTAAGCGAATGCAGTTGGTCCAACTGCAGAACTGCAGAGCAAGAATGGATGCTTCTAAAGTAGTCAAAACTGGAATCGAATTGAGAGATTCTGAATGCATCGGGCCAGTCTAGAGAAATGGCAAGTTTTGTAAAAGCTCTTGAAATCCTCATCAATGCATTCCACTTCACCTTGAGACTATATATTGACTTTTTCAAGATTGTCACACGCCACCTTCTTTGGGATTTCGCAAATTCGCAATGTAAATATAAATGAAGCATATACAAAGGACTGACTGCATGGTAAACAAAAAATGGCAGAGGATCTTGAGAAATTGCTTTTGCAAAAACATTGTGGGCGGCGGAGAGGATTGGAGCTGAACTCAATCTTAAATCCCTGAAGATTGATTCATTTGGAACACACAAGGCTCCACACACGAATGCTTTCAAAATAGATTTTTAGAAGAGAATCTATAGTATATTTGCGGAAGTACGGGATTTGGACTGTTTGCGTAGAGCAAACAGGGTAGCCCACAAGAAACACTGGTGTGTAGCCGCGTTCTAGTCGGTTTCTAGTGATAGTAATATAGACGCACAAAGTCAGCTATGTATATATTTTCCCTCAAGTCACGAACGACGCAAAAGCCACTTGGTACTTGCGGTTTTATAATGTCAAAAGACATTATGGCTCTAATTATTAGGTGTTCGCGTGGTATCTATTGTCCAGTCCAAGACCTAATCAACAGGTATGTTGTTACGACCACAAGGACCAATAGGACAGAAACAACTGTTATTATGACAGCTCCTGTGACATTTACAAGCTAAGGACGGTAATAAAAACAGCTATTAAATCTACCGGCCGGTCTAGTCATTTACACGGCACACAACAAACATTCAAGACCAGATCAGATACATACAATACCTTGCTGCACTTTTGAAGCTTGAAAAATCAATTAGCTTCGCATAATAACCTATGGCAGTCGACAATCTTCTACAAGAATCGCTAATGGAAACTGACATCCCTGGGCAAACTGAAGCCATTGAAAATCTTCTTTTTTTCTCCTGTCAAATGACCTACAAACTCTATAAACATAGTTGCAAAAGTCAGTCCATTGCAGTTGCAACATTTCTCAACTAACCTGTTTGTTCCTCCATAATCTCCTCCACATGCATTTACACTTGACACTACTCCGTACTTTTAACTCTTCCACCAAACGTCAATACTGACGACTATATCAATTATCTTTGTTATTTGAAAAGCAACGTTTACCTTCTTCTTCAACCTCTGGTTGTATCCTAAAGCCGCAAAACCACGAACAAACCCACTGATTCCACTTGCCTCGTTTCGCTTGTAAACGAACCGTTTTGATGATTTCAAGACACACTTGTCAATTAAGCCACGTGCACCAATCTCGTTAGAGTTGTACATAAATTGGCACTAACTAGAATAGCTGTTTTAGCCTTTTTAAAGCATCCACTAAATAGTAGATTTGAGATCAGAATTATTACGGAACCTTCTCCTTTACAAGGAAAAATGAGATCATTTGTTTTCACAGGAACTCAAACCCACCAACTTTACCACAAACTATCACACTAATCTTCTCAAGAACTTGAAATCTTTTCACAGTTAATTTCCCGAATGTAAACAATCAGCTGTGAGAAACGTCAAACTCGGTTTTCTCCACTAAAGCCTCTGAAACTTGTTGTACTTTTCTTTGCAAATAATACTGCGATGGTCTCCACTGGAATTAATATCAAATGTACTGGAATTAATTAATTAAGAGGATAAAATGTGAATTTTTCACATTTTTGTGACAATCTCTTGCTGGAACTTCAAACTTTTTGATGACTTGACTTTTGGAATTGGTAAATGGCGCTTGCATCAGTCCCTGTCCAATACGAAAATAACATGGAAAACGACTCACCCCTCCTGCAGTCGGAGACGGCTTAGGGACGCCAACCCTTTGCTCTTTACTGGATCTCCGTTCCTCCTAACCACGCGTCCCTCCGCTGCTCTCTTCTCCATTTTCACCATGTTCAACGTTACTCCCTGAGAACCGGGAGAGCACAGATGTCCCTCGACTGCTGGCAAAAAGGAAGCCAAATTTTATTACACGGCGGAAACAGCAACCAGCAACAGCTCTCCAGAATTCCATGGATCCATGGATCCCCATATAAAAGCATTGGATTCTGGAAAATAGGACGCTCTAGAAAAGTGGGCCTGGCAACCAATAGCGAATTCTGCAGCATTTCATAATAATATTACACCTGGATTAAGTAGGCTTGGGTGGTTGACGAAGGATGAAGAAAGGATGCTGATATACGCTTGGAATTCTACCCTTTTAGATTCCTCGTCTATAATAGATTATATCGAAGGAAGATGGCGGAATGCCCCACAGTAGAACGTTTTAGCCGAATTGGAATCTACGTACCTGGGTGTGTACGTGACCACTTGAAGTTGACCACTTGTCACCGCCTTCTTTTCCTTGGCCGTTTGAAATGGTAATGACAATGACAGTGGACTAGACGGCTTTTTTCCGATTAATGGATGAATTGGCTGAATGATTATCTCTTAATTGCTTTGTATCGATTATAGAACTGATCATCACACCCCACCAAAACGGTACATACTCTTCGAAGGAGTATAAAAAGGCTTCAAGTTTCACAAGTCCAGCTTTTAGTTTCAAGTGGTCAGGAGGGGAAAAACAGCTTTGATTTTAGTGAAACCATAGTAGCAAAAAATAGACAAAATGGTTAGCGAAACTACACAAAATGGTAACACCATTACCAACGGTAGCAGCAGCTCCAACATCTGTGGCGAAGGCCTCAAGGACGGCGTCTGCTGCGCTCTGGGCGGAAACGGTGTTAAGAACGTCGAAGACTGCGCACTTCAGTGTAAGACGCTGAGGATGGACAATACAAATCCTTGTATTTTGTCATTCAAGCAGATGGAGTTTGCAGTCAGAGGGCCTGTAATCTGCAGAGCTATGGAAATGGAACGGGAGATCAAGAGCGTAAGTTGGACGATTTGTTGAAGTATGATTCGGAAGGTGAAATAACTCGAGACTTGGAAATCTGCAGGGCATGAGGCCGTTTCAGGAAATCATCAAGGCGAATGTCGGAGACGCTCATGCGATGGGACAGAAACCTTTGACGTTCTTGAGACAGGTGAGTATAAAGCTAAGTTGTACTTCTTCAAGAAGCCCAATACCAGACAGAGGACTTGAAATCTTTGAATCCGAAATAGGTACTGGCTTTGGTATCTTTCCCCGAACTCATCCAAGACGCCAAGCTTCCTGAAGACGTCAAACAGAGGGCCCGGGATATTTTGGCGAGCTGCAATGGCGGTAGTGCAGGTACGTATATACACACATAAGTTGTCGCACTTCGTCCAAACGTCGATCGATGGGCGACTGGAGTATTTTGGAATCACGTGCGCCCATTGTCGTATCTCAAGTGTATTGTTTGTCTTGCAAAACTGTACAACTGTCCACTCCTTGTTAAGGCTTATCAAAATCGATCGCCATTACCTACGCCAACTTTTGCACGTCTAACGTCCTTGATGGTTTCAGGATCTTACACGGATTCACGTGGGATTGCGCTGATAAGACAGCACGTTGCCCAGTATATCGAACGCCGTGATAATGGGATTCCGTCGAACGCCGATGACATTATCTTGGTCGCTGGTGCTTCAGAAGGAATCAGAGTGAGTTGAAGTACTTGAATCTAGTAGCCAATTGAGGGTAATCTATTAGTGGTTGCAGCTGATTCTGAATGTTATGCATAGGCATGTCTGAAACTGTTCCGGACCGAAGCCCCCGCCCCAAAGAGCGGGATCCTGATTCCAACACCTCAGTTCCCACTGTACCAGGCCACGATTCAAGAATTCGGTATGGTCGAAGTCCCATACTACTTGCAGGAGGCCAATCGATGGGCGACAGAAGTGCCTGAGCTAGACAGGGCCGTTACGGAAGCTAAAAAAAGGGTGACGCCCAGGGCCTTGGTTGTTATAAATCCTGGAAATCCCACAGGTTTGCTGAGGATAAAAACGCCTACTGGAGTCGCAGTTTTTCAACTGATTTCTAAACTTCTCTCTCACAGGAAACGTACTAACCCGAGAGAATATGCAAGAGATAATTCGGTTCGCCTTCAAAGAAAATTTGTTCATACTGGCTGACGAGGTATGAAAAACATAGACTATGCAATGGACTTCAAACTTCATAATGTTGATTTTGACCGGCTTTCTACTCCTACTCCAGGTCTACCAGGACAACATTTACGCCGGCCACAAATTCCTGTCCTTCAAGCAAGTTATGATGGAAATGGGAGCTCCGTTTAATCAAATGGAACTTGTTTCCTTCTTCTCGTGTTCCAAAGGCAAGTTTTATTAGAACACTAGATTCTAGATTGAGCCAGCTGTTCCGATTTGTACATGATCAGAATTGCCTTCTTCTTCTATCTTAGGATTCGCTTGCGAATGCGGACTTCGTGGAGGTTACATGGAGGTTGTGAATATGGATCCAGCTGTCAAACAAGTTTTATTTTCAACCATCGCCTCCAAGCTTTGCCCAACAGTTCTTGGACAAGCTGCCGTTGATTGTATTGTAGACTGTCCAAATAAGGATGATTGCCCATCCTTTGTCAAGTTTCTCGAGGAAAAGAATGCAATTCTGCAAAATCTCCAAGAAAAAGCGACATTTGTGGAAGAAAGTCTCAAGAAGATTCCAGGAATCGAGTCTCAGCCCATCCAAGGGTCTATGTATGCCTTTCCAAAGGTGAGACAAAAGATAATTGTAATCAAAACACTTCGAAGTGATGTTTCAAAGCTAATACGAATACTGCGATCCTTGATTCAGCTCCTACTTCCACCCAAGGCCATCAAGGCTGCTGAAGACCAAGGAATGGAGCCTGACGTCTTCTACGCTCTGGATCTTTTGGATAAGACGGGAATTACAATTGTGCCTGGATCTGGTCTCGGTCAAGTTCCTGGAACCTATCACTTCCGGTAAGGTTAAATCATGGGATCTATGTATCTGTTATTTTAGAAAAATCAGGAGCAATATTTCGTGCTTTGCAGGACTACTCTGCTTCCATCGCTGGACAAGCTGAAGGTGATGATGACCAAGTTGCATGAGTTCCAGCTGGAGTTTTTGAACAAGTACGCGTGAAATTAGAACGCAGATTTCTGATACTGGTGGCTATAATGTAGTATATAGTTTAAATAGTAATGCTGTAAATTGAATAAAATTTTTTGCTATATAAGTGAAGATTTGTTTGATATTTGAGAAGTCATGTGAAAAATTATAGCTACAGAGATGTATTGCTGTAAAAAAGCTATAAAAAGAAAAAAGCTATAAAAAAGCCTTCAAGTCATGGAGTTTGAATTTACTTGGATGCATATTATTGAATGTATTGGTAGGTCAGAGGTCGGCTGTTCCTCCGTCAGGCATGTTCAATGTATTTACGTATATGGTGATAAGCAACAAACGTTTATAAATGCTGATAACGTTCTCTCGGCTCGCATGAATAACATTGGCGCCTACTAACGTGAAAGCTGGCATTAGAACGCATGACTCTGTTCGTCACTCACTGGCTGCACTTATGGTAAAACCGGATCAGCTGTTTACCGCCCGCATTCTAGACGATACATATATATGACATAGCGGGAATTCAGCAGTAACGTAAACATTGGAATTGATATAATTTTTGTGCAAAATTTCTATAATAATTGAGGCTGCTGGTATCCAATTGTTTGTTGGGAAAGTTTTTGGATTTCAAAATGTCTTCTCAAAGTGTCCTTCAGTCCATTAAATACACACGAGGAGCTCTGAAAGTCCTGGACCAGCTCAAAGTGCCACATGAGTTAACGTACCGGGACGTTTTATCTGTGGAAGATGGAATCGATTCCATCAAAACGATGCAAGTTCGAGGTGCTCCGCTGATTGCAATGGTGGGATGCTTGAGTGTCGCTGTTGAACTTTGTGGAAGCGTTGGTCAAGGGCTGAAGGACAACGTCGATTTGATGAAGTACCTCAGGGAAAATATTGAAGCGTTGATTGAAGCCAGGCCTACGGCAGTCAACATGAGGAAAGAAGGTCATAAATTGGTGGAGCTCGCTGAAGGTTGGAGTCATAATACAGGCACGGAGGAGTTGAAAGTCAAGTAAGTTGAACATGGAACTTGAATCAAAATAAGAAGATTGGATATTTTGTAGGAGGAAGATTAACTTTTCGATGGAATTTCAGAATTATCAGCTATATCGAAGAACTACTCACAATCGACGTTAAAGACAACACTTCCATTGGTCTGTTTGGAGCTGAAGCTATTTTGAAGAAGGGGAAACTCGAAGGTGGAAAAGCAGTTGTGATAACACATTGTAATACTGGAAGTTTGGCTACTGCTGGATATGGAACGGCCTTGGGCGTCATTCGGGCGTTGCATGAACAAGGAAAACTGGGTGAGGTTTAAAAGTCATGACTGAAGTCAAAAGATGTTCAGATAAAATATGTACAAAATACAAGTATATAAATAAGATAACATTACTGGTTGATTTTCTTTACAGAACATGTGTACTTTACGGAAACGAGACCATACAACCAAGGAGCCAGACTAACGGCGTTTGAACTGCTCCACGATAAAATTCCATCGACTCTCATTTGTGATTCGGCTGCGTCTTATCTTATGAAGTCCAAATTGGTGTCTGCAATAGTCGTTGGGGCTGATAGGGTTACTAGGAACGGTGATACTGCTAACAAAGTGGGAACCTATCAGGTGAGGAGCATGGTTGATGAGCGATGGATGAAAAAAATTGAATCTTTGAAAAAGACTCGAAACTGGCAGTGATAGTTCATGTGGACGGCTGTATTGGGGATTCTCTACGGGGAACGCGATTTAACCGCAGTACTTTTCTCAGGAATTTTGCCAAAGAAGTGATACTGCGGGCTCCAGTTGTGGACCAGAGCTTTGAAGTCGGACTTTTTGATGATCAAATCTAGAGTAGACGATACAAAAACCACGAAGCCGCATTTTGGAGCTCGAGCTGAAAACTGGAGCCTGTAACAGTACTTTTCGCAGGAAATTTGGCAAAAAAGTGTGGTTTTGGTCTCCAATTTTTGATTGGAGCTTCGATGTTGGAATTTTTGGTGCTCATATCGTGTACTCTACTAGAGTACACGATACAATCACCAAAAGTCCCAACATCGGAGCTCCAGTTCAGAATTAGGGTCTGGAACGACACTTTTTTCGCAAAACTCTGCGAAAAAGTGCCGTGTTGGTCTCCAATTTTTGATTGGAGCTTCGATGTTGGAATTTTTGGTGCTCATGTCGTATACTTTAATGGAGTACACGGTATAAAAACCACGGAGCCAAATTTTGAAGCCCAAGTCGAAAACTGGATCCTTCAATAGCACTTTTCTCGCGGTTGGGGCGAAAAAGTCTCTTTACGAAATCCATTTTCAGACAGGAGTTTCGAAGTTTGACGCTTTTGTTTGAACTGGTTACTTCGCGACCTTTTTTAGCCATGGATAAATCCATAGAGAATCGCTCTCATAAACTATCACTGACCATTCGAAACTATGTTTTGACATTTAAATGAATAGCTTGCAGTGTCAGCAAATGCTCATGGCGTCCCGTTCTTCATTGCCGCTCCGTTCTCTTCCATTGATGGAACCATTGAAACTGGTGATGACATAGTAATTGAGCAGAGGTCGCCGGAAGAAGTTACTACTGTTCGAGGCATAAGGGTGGCTCCTGAAGGTACTGGTCACTAATTTAGAAAATTAAGATTTTTCAAATTACAATGAGGCTAACCCCAACTTTCTTCAACTCAGGAGTACAAGTTTGGAACCCGGCTTTTGATGTAACTCCAGCAGCATTGATAGAGGGAATTGTGACTGAGCGTGGTGTTTACAAACCAGATGATCTGGTCAACCATCTATGCGCAGGAACACAGTTGTAGTCTGAAGCTGAATGGTTAACTACATATGTTATACCATGTGGACCGTACTATGACTCTAGATCGAGAGAGGATGATGTAGTTCGAAAACAATGTAAATCTTTGTTATGAATGTAGGCTTTTTATTGTGATTCAGTAATTTCCTGTCACAAATACAGTTTCGCGGTATGAAATATTCATTTGTTCCTTGTAAAGGAGATTACTATGACCAAATACTCTACGATTCGTATGCTTTATGTAGATGACAATATACGAATCAAGAACTCGGCCATTCCACTAATACATTTTGGATTCTATGACAATTGACTCTATTACAGATGTTAGAATTGATATGTGTATGACGCTTTTATCTTTAGTATGCTCTAGCATTCACTGTAATCCAGACAATCCGGATCTTCTGGATCTATCTCACTTTCAGAACTATCTTCTTGTGTAGCCTCAGTATTGGCCTCATTAACTGTGTTTTGGATAACTGCAGGACTCGAATCCTCGTTGTCTTGAATATCAGATTTTGATGACATTGATTCATATTCCGAAGTTAGTGAAGATTCTTGTTGTGAACTTGCAGTTCCCTGTTTTTGTTCTTCGTCATCAACATTTTCTCCGTGATACGTTACTTCCATCTGATAGTTACCGTCCGTGAAAGGCTCTCGGTCTTGAAATTCTGGTTGGAACAAGTAATCTTGGTCATTTTCCTCACCGGCTGCAGCTGGTGAAAATGAGTTCGTTTCAAAGCCTTCAGATGAATCAGCTTCTGGATGGACCACCGGAATTGTAGCAGCCTGCACACCAGAATAAATATTCATCTAACAACCTCTTCTTTCATTTATAAGATTCCATGGAAGAATTACTTACAGCTCTTCTTTGCCGAGCAGCTTCATCACGTAGGGCTTTACGATCATCTGAAATTTCGGGTAGTTCTTCCTCTACCACAGGCTTTGGGGTAACACCAAAAAGCTTCTCAAGTCTAGTCGAAAAACATAGAAGGAATTAGTTACAAAATAACCGAATCATTTTCGAGGTATCAAAATTATTTAGGAGTTTATACACTTACTGCTGTTCAGGCGTCTCAACAGGGATTTTCAAGACACCAAAGCTAAGGACATTTGTCTGTTCTTGATCGCCTACACTTTGGCCTGAATGAGCTCTGGAGCCTTCGGAGGACCCAAAGTCCAATCTTCTTGGAGCGCTTTCCTTGATCTTCTTGAATGGCGGAGTGGCCGTGTATCCAGAAGGTGCTTCAGAGGTGTCTGATTTGCGCTTACACGGACCTGCTCCAGTTTGAAGCCTGCTGGAGGTACACTCTTGATTTTCTCGTTCAGTCGAAGCGTCTTCTTGATCAGAGTCATCCGATAAGTTGGGTTGTGCACTGGTCATTGCGAGTTTCAACTGAGGTTTCTGAAGAGCACGCACCAGTAAAAATGTAAACGGAAAGACTTGAAGATTTTACATTGGAGCAGTTGACTTTTTACTTATACCTTTTTGGTTTTTGGTGTTAGTTTCTTCTCTTGCTGCTCTTCTTCATCCTCACTTTCGGTCTCTGCTTCCGAACTAGAACTTCCAGACGAAGAATCGGATGAACTTGAGTCGCTTTCTGATGACGCTTCAGAGTCTGACAAACGTCGATTTTCGTTGATGTTGACATCTAATTCATTTTGAGCCGACTCGTGTGTAGCATCTTCTGCAACTTTAGAAACATTTTTCGGCCTCAAAAACCCATTCATTATCAAACTGTTAATCTTTGCTAAAGCTTACTTGACACTGTGTCTTCCAATTGGAGTTGCTGTCTAGCCTTTTTCTTCTTTTTTGCCTCCTCTGATTTAGCAGACTTTTTAGCTGATTCCGCTTCTGAAAAAAATTAACGGTATTTTCCTACATCATTAATCAATTATTAATATCAGCTACAATTCAAAACTGAATCTGTACCTTGTCGCTTCATTTCAGCTATCTTCTTATTGCATTCCTTATTCAAAGCGTTTAGAGTACTCGGCTTGAAAGTGCTGAAATCCCATTGCACTATTATTGAGCCAAGTTCGCAAGGTTCAGAATGGCGGATAATCGTTATAATCTTTTCCATCTTTCCAAGAGGTATTGTATTGAGTTTCGCGAGAAGTTCCTGTATTCCCTCAGTAGTCCATGGCGTATTGTCTTCTTCTTCTTGTTCTTCTTCTTCACCTTCAGGCAAAAGGCTAGCATAGCCTATTCAAAATGAACCATTGAAACGATCGAAATCATTCGAAATCAAAAAAACTTAAATGAAATGGAAACAAACCCACAATAATGTTTAGACGCCTTGGCGTCCCAGGACTTGTAGTACTCCTTGCAGTTCGTCCACCACTCTTCTAACCGGTTGCAGCACTTTCGGATTTGATCGTTCTTGGGGTTACATGCTGGGTTGAAGGAGTAGCAGTTGCTGATCATGAGGTCGAAATCTTTTTCAAATTCTTCAGCCGTAAGATATTCTTTGCGGTCCAATTTGCTCTGCAGTTTAAATACACACTCTAATAACTTTAACATTTAATCTTCCTGATAGGGATACTCACACTAGAGCTGAGCACTAACCTGAATCTTCTCAAGCCACATTGGTTCTTTGATAAAATCGTTGTAGCCCTCGACATACACACGGTGAATGAATTCTTCAAACTTTGTCTGCAAAAAGCACATTAAACTAAACTTTAACTTTTGAAAACTGGATTGGATTCTTTCCTGATATTATCTTATAATTGACTTTGCTCACCTTCAAAACAGTTTCATGAAAAATAGCCCGAATGATCTGCTTGTAGTACTTGAGCTTTTGAGATTCTTCCTTCTCGACCTCCGGAACCGCCTCATACTTGAACCTATCGGCTGTCTTGACCTTTCTACCGGACTGGGTCACTACTACTGGAGGCTCGTCGGTAGACGAGGTAGTATTTCTTCTTGATCGTGTTTCAGGAACGGAAGAAGAGGTTGACGCTGTTGAAGTTGTACGCCGCCTGATTACTGGGCGTTTTCTCTGCGTTGAATTACCGGCTTCGGGTTCTGTTACTAGGGCACCGAGTATAATATCGTCGATACCCACTTGAGGGCTCTAAAAGCACCAGAAAATTACAGTTAAAGACATGGGAGTTAACGATGATGATTGGCTTGTAATTACAAAACTTTACAAAACACCCTGAATACATACTAAACCTCCTGGCGACGGTAGCACCATGTCGATAACGTTTGAAAACAATCGAAAAAGGTAATTTAGACACGAAATCACAATTTCATTTTGATAACCACTTTAAAACTGAGTGAATCGCGATTGCTGACACAACGGAACGAAGACGTTGAATCTGATCCACGTGATAGAAAACTGCAAGCTGACTGCAATTTGTGTTTAATACTGGTTACGAACGAGGATTCTTGCCAAATTGAATTTGCATTCTTGAAATCTAATACTCTGTTACGAAACTGAATGTTAACTAACTACACAACGCGTAATTAATTACAAATTAGGTGAGTTATCAGTTGTAGAAATTAATTTTACCCATTGTTTTGGGGCGAAAAATGCTAAAAATGTCTGTTGTTGTTGTTGTTGTCGTGGACTGCTCCAGTGTAAAATATTCGTTGAAAGCAGCTTTGAATAACAGAGGACAGGACAGTATTTGCTTTTCTAGTCGAGCAAAATCAGCAGAATTCATTTATGACCGCGACAATTTGAAAGACAAATTTTGCAACAATATTCACAAGTGACAAAAAAACTGAAAATACTTTAAATTCGATGAAAATTGACCGAAATAACATCCATTCTCTGGTTTTAACTTTTGCTGCCGGAGAAGTAAACGCGTGTGGTAAAAGGACAAGCTTTAATACATTGGAAACGTTAATATTTTTCAAGTGATTATGATCTTGTACACTTGAATTGTGTGTATGTATGTATACTTTAAGTACATTCAGAGCTTTCAGGTACACAATGAAGATAAAATACAACTATTTGTTTATCCGCTGCGACCGCAAAGGGTTATATTATAAACGAATGTTCCACCAAGTCATAGGTTCCCTCTTCTGGGCATTTTCAAAAATCGGGAGCCTTTCCGGCTTCTGGTCGCTGGACAAGTCCAAAATGTCAAGTAAAATCCTGTGCTGCACGGCAGCTGCAACATTGAATCCAATAGTCACTTGACATCAAGTTTAGCTTCAGATTCCTCAGCTTCAGGAATATATCTCGTAAGGTGATCACCAAACGACACATTTACTCTGGGGATTCATCGGAGTGCCGATTGGGCATCGGAAGGTATTGGCAAATTCCTGCATGTTAACCAAGGTGCCAGCGACTCGAAGTGGCGAAGGAACGTGTGTGTCGCTCTGCATCTGAAGTACCAACGACTCCTTTAGCGTTGCTGAGCACCAGACCTGAAACGCACAGCGTTTTTAGTGGTTTTACACAGCTGTTTTCGAAATGACTGTCAACATTCAGCCTTAGTGTGACCTCACCTGCGCAAAGGATATGAAGAAGAGCTGGTCGCTACTGAAGTTCAACCCTGGGAGGAGTGGATCCTGCCGCGCCAAACTCTTGAAGGCCCGGTAAGCCGCCTTGAGACCGCCATTGTCAGCAATGTTCTCGCCAAGCGTCTGCTTCCCATTGACGGCTTCGCCGTCAATCTTCAACTTGGAGTACTGGTTGACGAGACATTCCGTCTGTTCTTTGAACTTGGACACTGTTTCCGACTGCCACCATTGGTGCATGTTGCCGTCCTTATCGTACTCTCGACCTTTGAAAACAAGGGAAATTAAGTTTCTCCACCAGGTGTCGCTTTGATTCAGGTCTTCGTCGATGATGATACTCACCCTGATCGTCAAATCCATGCGTAAGCTCATGGCCAATAACAACGCCGATAGCTCCATAATTAATACTCTTTGGGTAATCAGGATCGAAGAATGGCTGCTGAAGTATCCCTGCAGGAATGACCATTTGGTTGCTTGTCGGCGTATAATAAGCATTGACCGTGGGCGGTGTCATGCCCCACCTTGTCTTGTTGACGGGCTCGTCGATTTTGGCGACATTCTTTTTTAAAATGTACTTCATCACCTTGAGAACGTTGCCGAAATAGTCAGTTTCTTGAATTTCTAGATCTTTGTAACTCTTATCGAGTTCTTTGGAACTGAGGATGAAGTCTGGATAGCCAATCATGTCGGTTGTGGCTGCCGCTTTTTCTCGGGCCAACTCCTTGGTCTCTTCGTCGGCCCAGCTGAGGTTCTCCAGGTTTTCCTGGAACGCCGTTCGAATGTGTTCAATCATGTCCTGGGCGATAGTTCTAGAGTCTCGTTGGAAGGACTCGCGGATGAACATGGCTCCGAGAGCGAAGCCCAAGTTGTTGTTGGTTTCGCCCACACATGTTCTCCAGGTCTCTTCGGTTCCTGGAGCATTGGATTGACGTTTATAATCAACAGATGGCTCTGAAGTTTGTTTTGCTAATGGAAACTCGTATCTTACCATCTGTACCAAAAATGGCCTTTCGCCAAATCTTCTCAGCCTCTCTGAAGTCTTTGTTGAGACAACAAGCCATAGTCTTGACGAGGTGCCAAACCATGTAATTGTTGAGGACAGCTTTCCCCTGGTCTGACTTGGTGTGATTAAGGATTAATTGCGAGAGATTCGCCAGGTAGTCGGTAGAAATTAGGACAACTTCCTCAGAGTCGGTGATTGTGTGGTTGGTGCTTTTAAAAGCACTAGTGAAGTAGGACTTCCAATTGATCTGTAGGCCCCAAAAGGGGGTGGGTAAAATTTTAGTGCTTTTATAGCAAACATCAAAAGCTTTTTACCACTTACCGCAGGCATCAAGTCGGCTAATTGAGTTAGATTCATTGGATTATACATCTTTTCATCGTCGCGCATTTCGTCGGAAGGGATTGTAAATTTGGCGATTTCGGTCTCAAAGTCCAGCACCTGCCTCATTTTTTCTTGGGTTCGGTTCTCGTCCTTGGCTCCAAGAAGCATACAGACCTGTGGATATTTTCGAAAGTTTTGATATACATACAGTAGTAGATGACGAGAAAAAGTTCGAAAAGCAACACGTTTCCTCTGCATGTTTCAAGGTCGCCAAATCCTAGGAGAAATGCCCGGGATCGGAGACCTAAACTGTGTATAGATTAATCTACACGTCTGTCTCCAGTCTCCATGAGCTATACTACGAACCAAGCTTTCACTCTGTAAAAGTTGGTGTAGTGAATACAACTTGGGGCTCCAGCTCATGCATATGTCACTCAAGAAAAAAGAAGATAAAGGCATCGAGGCGAAAAACAAGATATCAAAAACGTATGGGGAAACGTATATATTGCGAATTTGCTGTTCTCCGTATGGCTAAAAGCGTAGTTTATCCATATCACTCTTTCTCTCCCGTAAGCTCTCAAAGAGAAGCTTGAAATGACCTTGGGCGTATCTTCCAATCTGACAGCAAAATTTGGAGACAATTCCATCAACATGTGTATTAATCCACTTACCCGGGTCATGTAGGTTAGGTAAGCGTCCATAATTTTGCTGTGGGTCTCATTCAAGTAGTAGTCACGGGGTAGCGTCAGCCCTGCTTGGTAAATCTAAAGCGAGACAAATTTTGAAATTTTGCTTGAAAGTTTTGAAATAAAATTTACAGGATAAAATACTCACTTGTATGACATATCTACTTGAATTCTTGTTATCTTCAGCGACTTCCCAAGCAAAAAAGCCTTCCATATTATAATCGTTGTGTAGAATCTGAAGCTGCTCCTGGAAGTTCCACTTGATGAGGTCAAATTTGCTCTCGGTCACGGACCAACCTCCGACCTTGACCACGAGGTCTTGAAGTGGTTTTGCTCCGAGAGATTCCTGTCGGGCATCATTGTCTAAGCAGGATTTGTAAAATTTTTGCGCTTTTTTCTCCGAGTCGCTTTTGGCGTACGTTGGCGATTCTGAAGTGGTACCAATTTTATACGCAAGTTTAATTTTATTTGAAGCAAAGTTATTTAATTTTAGCATTGCAAAAACCATTGAAAATATTTCAAGTACCTAAAACACGCCGCATCACCATTTGATTCTGCTGGCCCAGTTTCTGAAAAGTTCCCCATGACGACTTCCCTTCAGGAATCGGGTTGTCCTGGACCCAGCCTCCACAAGCATACTACAGAAAATGGCGGGAAATTTAAAATTTTTACTTTTTTCCAAGTTACATTTTCATAAAGTATGTAGACTCACCTCATAAAAATCATGACAAGGATTCGCTGTTGTATTCATTGATATTAAAATATCTGAAGCTATCTTTATGCATGCTCGCGAAGTACACGTGTTTTTGGATCCTCCGCCTCCACCGCCTAAAAGCCAAACCCCATATTTTTGATTATATAATAATTAGAAGCATTGGCATTTTTTAATGGAAACTTGAAGGACTAACTGACCTGTAAACGAGGGATTCGTTTCAAACCGTATAACTAATTCACGTTCTTGAACGGCGACGATGACAGCTATCGTGAAGGCTACAGCTAATGTGAGTATCAAAAATATTAATATTTTTTCGAGCACTGTCCGAGCTTTCCAGAGTCCGGGCGGTTGATGCGGGACGGCCTTAACGGCTGAAATGTTGTTGTGGTGATCCAAGTGGACAGAGTCTTCTTCTTCCATCAGTTCCGCTCGTTTGTATTTGGCCATTTTTGGGATCACGTCCTATGTACAGTACATATAGATATTGAATATTACGTCGCACTAATTTTTGCAAGTGGTTATAGTTGTGTATAAAGTGTAGCTTTCCCTCTGGTGTGAAAGAAATGAGAAAAACTTTGCAAAACAAAGAAACAAGTATACTGTTTAGTTTCTACAGGAAGCGGAAATGTTTCACTAATTTTTTACCATAGAATCACAGCTGTTGGTGGCGGACAAAAGCGTCTGAGAATCCGAGATCATTTTCGCATGCAGTGGATGCTGATCGAGTTGCAGAAACCTCGACTCTTTCACAAGTAGAAGAAGAAGAAGGAGACAAGACTTGATGCAGGCAGGGGGCGGGAGCAAATGTTGCGAATTTTAAAACAGACTCTGTGTCGTCGTCGCCATTAACCTAAAAATAGCAAATACCCTTGAAAAATATATATACACAGTGTTGACAAACGGAAATGTTTGCCGGAGCATGCAGAAAGAAATGCATCACAGGCAAACTTGATTCATAGAAACTAGAAGTGTTAACAGCTATTTTTGAACAGGAATTCGGGAGCGAATTATCAAGATTTCAATGGGCCACAAAGGACACTTTTAGACCATCGTCTCAAAAGCCCACAAGAATGTATATACGTATTAAATGCTGAGAGAGAAACTTTCTCTCTCAAGTACAAGGAGGTCTTGAAGGTTTATCGTTCGTGTACATATCTTAAAGGCAAGAACAAGTAAAAATTTAGCTACTTTTCCAAGCCTCAGGCTCAGGTACACAAAAGACTTAAGTCTACAAAAACAAACTTTAAACTCTAAGATTTTCGTTCAAAGTTACTCTAAAACACAGAATTTTATTTTTAAATAAGAAAAATGTTTACCTATTGTAGAAACCGCATTGGACTTGCTCGTCCAATGCTTCCGCACATTCTTGACAAACAACAAGATTCGAATCAACTGCGAAAGTGAAAGTGGAATTTTGCAATACTTGGAAACTCGTGTAGTTTTGGCCACAAAGTTTAGTAAAAACTGTTCCGGCTTTTTGTTCACTTTCACCTCTGGAGATTGTATGATTTTAAATATCCTATAATGTACAACATGTGTGTTTAACACTGTTCTGAGACTTGATGCTACTTGAAAAATTCATCTAAAAACGAAACGAGACCAATACACGTCTAAACAGACCAGCTGACACAAGGCCAGAAACTCTACTATTCGTCCCCTAGCGATTCCAGCGAGCTTTCATTGAATGTATAGAAAGAGTAGCAGAGTAGTTTTGCTAGTGTGGGGAAGGAATATAACCAGAACCAGAAGAAGCGGATATTCGCAAGAAGCAAAAGGGAAAGATTTTCATGTGTATTATATACTGGGCTCTTATCAAAGCTGTTTGTGGAACAAGAAACGGACTCTGATGTTTCCTCGTATGGATCTGCCTTTACTATTTTACTACTTCTGGTCTACTACTGCTTTTGCGCGCTAGAAATTTACCCTATGCTCTTGAGTATAAGTTTGTGGGCACGTACAAAAAATGTATATACTGAAACTGTGAGACCATCAACAAGTACAACATGACTGGACGCTGGGGCTGCTGCTGGATCCTTTTGTTTTACTCAATGCTCTCTGGTTGATATCAAAATATATTATGTCAATTTGAAATATATGTAGTGGTTACTATATACATGCGGTGTTGGTTTTCGAGGAACGTTGTGTTCGACCTTGTCAGCGGCCACTTTGTGGGTTACATGTTGTAGTCTTTGGCACCTTTCAACTTACAAAAGGTGACAAGGTTTGGTATGCTTAAGGATGGGTTGATGCTTTCTCTAGCAGGTAGATTGGAGGCTGTTGGATGGGAAAAGATATGCCGCAGCGTAGCTTATATATTATACATAATTGGGAATCGTTGTAACTAACTGTAAGCCGGGCTTTGAGACAGTTCCAGTTCTGTGAAACAGACGTTACGTTGAAAATTTCTGAAAAAAAAACGTAAAATTAATAAATTAGCCGGCCGGGAATGAGATAAAGTTGCAAAGATTGAGCTAAATCTACTAAACATAAAATATAACGATGGGTGAAATGCAACCCCACGAGAGTCTTTAGTCTCTTTAGTTGTTGATAGGAATTCTGCAGGGATATTTAGTTGCATAATTTCTAAGCTTGGGATCATAAGCAATTAATCTACAAGAAGCGTCAAGTTATTTATTATTGCGAAATCTGAAATACATATACAACAAGCTACGGCTGAATGATGACTCGAGACAGAGATATTTGCAGGAATATTCAACGAGTTGCTTGGTAGACAAGATGGCGCGACAATAATAATGTACAACAACTATAACTCACGTTCTTTAATTCCATAGCTTGATAATGTTTGTGTTTTGCTTTGAATGCTGTAACAGATCCTGAAGCGTTATTGGAAAAGTGTGTCATTGAGATTGAGTTTCAAATAAAATATATAATGTGAAATTTGATAGCGGGTATATGTATTGAAAGTATTGATGGATATAAGCGAATGGACCATATCAATGGGTAACCATAGGGCCAGTGAATGGCGGCATACCGGGCCTGCAAAATCCATTGGAGTTCTTGGAACAAGTCGTTTTGTCCACTGTAAAAATCTGCAAAAAGGTATGAAATATTGATGGCTGTCAAAAATAACTTGTAATTCTGATGATGACTCAATTCCGTTGATGTCTTGTTTAGGTTAACTCGATTGAAGGCGAGAGAAAGGAAGATTCAAAGATTTTGCAATACATATTTACAGTAACAGTAACTTGTCAAAGTGAAGGATTCGTTCGAATGAATTGGCCACTGCAGCCAACGCTGGTGCTTGTGGCAAATTGGCAAAAAGCAATTTAAGCCGCTTATGAATGGCTGACCTTGGAATTGAAGCTTGTTTGTGTATATACTGACCTACTAACAAGGAAGAGATGGACGAAAAAGGCGCATGTTGTTTAACAGGAACGTCATGAAGCCAAAATGAAGGCATGATTCAATTTCGTTCTTGCGGTCAATGCGGTTCCAAAAGACTCGTTCAGGTCTGCTGACTGTGAGCGTTGCATTTTGAAACCGACCAAGAATCTTGTTGAGCTGAGAGCCACTCCAAAACTAACAGTAATTTTGTTGATCAGATTACAAGCCTTCATTAACGCATAAATAGCGGCCAGACAATTATAGACAACCCAATGAAGCTTAAAATAGGATCCAGACAGCCACCCTTCACAACAAGACAAAATTGGACTTGGGACCGACTTAAGATCCAATTAAAATGCAAAATTTGATTACAAAACGTCAATTAAATCAAGTCGGAATCGACGGTAACTTGGAGCTCCGAATGGATTTCGGAGAATCTGGGTCGCTGCTCAGGCTCATACTGCCAGCACCTGGCCATCAACTGGTAGATCACATCGGGCATGCCTTCAGGCCCAGGCATTCTGTAGCCTGCTTCGATCATTTCTCGGGCTTTGGCGTTGCTCATGCCCTGGTAAGGTGTAGAGCCCCGGGAGAAGATTTCCCACATGAGCACTCCATAAGACCAGACGTCGCTCAAACACGTGTATTTGCCGTAATTCAGGGCTTCAGGAGCTGTCCATTTGATGGGGATTTGTTTCATGCCGTCGCTGACAGTGTATTCCTTTTCTTCGCGGGACATGCCAAAGTCGGAGATTTTGACGTTGGAGGTTGTAGAATCTGTTTTGAAATCGTGTGGTTTAAGCTATAATAGTTATATGGAGCTTAAAAATTTTACACATCAGAAGTACCTAAAAGACAGTTGCGAGCAGCCAAATCTCGATGAATACAGCCGCGCTCTTCCAAGTACTTCATTCCAGCTGAAGTGTCGAGACACATTTTTGTCAGGTCTCGGGCTGTCAGGGGCGTGGCTTTGTTGCGTAAATGGGTCAGAAGTGAGCCACCTGGAAGAAAAAGCCCAAGTGCAGTTGTAGGCTATTTACTTGGTTGAATTTACGTGATAGATTTCAAAGGGCATATTTAAAGGTACCTGGAACCAGTTCCATAACGATCATAATAGGCTGCTTCTGAACGCACATTCCAACTAATCGAACAATATTCGGGTGGCTGTACTGCTTGAGGATTCTGCCTTCTTGTAGAAACTTTCTCTTGTGTTCTTCCGGTAGATTTACTTTGCAGGTCTTGACCGCCACAAGTTGGCCTTCGTACGAAGCTTTGTAGACGTCGCCGAAATTTCCCTGGAGAGAGGTATACGGAACAATTTAGAAACTTTGGACATTGGGCTGTTAAGCCGCAGAAATGTCTATATTTTTCAAGTACCTTGCCAATCTTCTCGATGAGGATCACACCGTCGTTGTTAAGCTCCCAGTTTTCCCGTTTGATGGGCTTTTTGATGACAGCTCCCGATCGATTTGTAATGGGGTCAGCTGAGCTCAGGTGGTGGTTCATGAGGCCTGAGACATTGGGAAATATTGGACCTTCGAAGCGGAATTGACCCTGAAAGAATATATTTACGTCAACACATGACACGAAGTTTCTATAGATTTCTATTTGGAGACCTACATCAGGAGTTGTTTGGATTATGAAGTGCTTCGGTCCCGTCCAAAATACAGAAAGTACCAGTTGGCGTTCTTCGTTCTTGGTCGTTTCGCGAACCAGAAAGTCTCCGTCACTAAAAGAAGGAGACAAGCAAAATTATAGAGCTTTTCCAACACACTGTATTCGAAGTTGAAAACCTCAAGCTGAACTAACACTCGAAGTAGCCGAACGACGTCCTCGCGAGGAAGTACTCCATGAAACCATTCCTCCTCCAGCAGAGCCGTCATTTCCCTCTGAATCGCCACGTTCAAAAGATCTGAAGCGTCAGTAACTCCTGAAGCTCCTCCTACGGAGATTCTGACTCCACTGGCCGTGGACTTGCCTCCGACGCTCATGACGTCATCGTCGAACGAGACTGTTTTATGGACTTTGATCCTGCCACCAGTGGCGTTTCGAAGAAAAGTAGCAAACTTGCTCCCTCCAGATTTCCTGCTCAGAGTAGTTCCTAAGCTGAGTTCGCTTGGGACTACTGAAGTGGCGTCATCCTCGTCTTTTGCTCCTCCAGCTGCTTTGGTACTTGTTGATCTTGTGGACGTGGGGCTGTCGCCAGGTAACTTGGCTTTGAAGAAGGATTCCAAAAATGTTCTCAAGCTCCGGCCACGTTCAGACTCGCATTTAAGTTCCATGATTTCCAGTTTTCGAAGTTCGTCGCTTCTGCAAAAAAAAAACAGATTGCTCATCAACTTCGCAAATTCCAGGCATGTATTTTTTTTAATAAACTTACAAGAGATTCTTCGACTTTGATAACAAAGCATGCTTTTGCTCCGACGCCAAATCAACGGCTTTGATTCTTTTGTTTACTTCGTTGATCTTGGCTTTGATGAATTCAATTGTTGAAGAATCGACAATGAGCTGGGCCTGGTTTACTGGCTGTGTGGTAGGCTGGGCGGGTTCGAACTGAAAGTTTTGGGCTTGGAGCGGTTGTGACCTGGAAAAAAACCATCAATGGTAAGCACACTCTTACAAGTTTGAAACCGAGTCCGAAGCTGAAGCTTACTTGTTTTTGCTAATCAACTCCAAGTACTCCTTTTCATACTCAAAGTCCTTGAGGTTTGTCGAAGTCGCGAGCGGAGATATCCAAGGCCCGTTCTTCCAAACTTGGTCCAGCACCAACTTCCACGTTCCCATCTGCTCTTCAAGCCATTGTTGCTGAGCATTCAACAATGCCGGAAGTAGAATCGTTCGATAGTCTCGGTCGTATTCTCCAGCTTCTTTTATCACAATCAAATATTCTGTGTGAGCCACATTTAATTTTTGCTTCGCCCCCAGAAACTTGTCCTTCAAATCGACAGCTTTCCTCGTATTGGCTTTTCCTATATATTTGATTTCAAAAAAGTATTAATATAACACTTATTTTAATGTTTGTCTTTTGTTTTTGCAAAATTTCACAACTTCCTCCGCCTCTAAAACACATGGGACCAACTAGACAAAAATGTGTGTCTCAAAGCGACCATTAACACAAGCAAAACTTGCAACTTGAACCATTGCCAATTTTTCGCAAAAGTTGGTCGATTCTCGTGCACAAGCTAATGGGTTATGCCATTTCTTGTTCTTCCTATATATGCAACTGCAGGCTAATGGAAACCACATGTTGAGCTTCCGGACGACGATGAAGCTCAAATCGACCCAGACTTCGGCTTTCGCTTCCGTCGTTTTTTGGTCTTCACAAACAACGCTTACTATAGTTAGCCCACATATCTTGAATTTTATAGCTTGTCAGAACCATAAAAGCTCCTTTACCTTTCATACACTGGTCTTCGTATTTGGTCCTGGCGGCTTCATACAAATGAAAGTTTCGCACATACTCACTTCTGATCTTATGCAATTTTTCGCCGTACTAAAATCCCAAAATTACAAATTACAAAGCCATAAATTTCAAATTTAAAATATTTTTCTTGAAAAAATTTAAAACGTCAAACCTGGTCCAGCCGACCCCTGACCTTCTGGTAGTGCTCAGTACTCAACTTCGCGAGCGCCCTCTTTTCGTTAATCAATTCTGTCAACTTGACCAGGGTCTTAGTCCCCAAAAAGTCCACGTTCTCCTTAACAGTCGTCACTGACGATTGGACTTCTTCCAGTAAATGCAGGCACACTTTGCCGACAACGCTGTCGACCGAAGTAGTCGTCGAACTTGTTGTCAAAGGTTGCTCAGCAGCCCCAACGGCGGCGTTATTCCCGCTTCCACTTCGTTGACCGCTGGTGACAGTCTTGATACAAGCCGCCGTCACCGATCCGACACTCGAAGTGTAGTCTTTTCCCGCTTTGATTTGAGATTGGAGGAACTTTTTTAGCGTTTCCAGCAACTTGACCTCTTGTTCGAGCCTTGTTAGAATTGACCTTTGACCAGTCTCCGATTGCAGGTTCAGGGCGAAGCTCACGTTGGAACTCATGCTGCTTGAAGCCTTTGAAGGTTGAAAAATTGGCAAACTAGACACTAACTAATCTACGCCATCTTTCACTGGCACGCTGCAAATTGACTAACTGCGATTCCATTCCCTACTCGACGTAAACTAATGAAACCCGTGTTTTGGCTACCCGGTTTTCATGTGATGGTGATGACATCCTTCGGTGGGTAAATTCAATGCAGGAGGCTATGAAATCGGTGAAGATGCGGAACAAAAACACAGGCCAGTTTGTATAGTGGAGGTCTTGTTGGTCTGGTGCTATTTCCAACTGCAGAAGATCAAAAGTTTGTATATTCTCTTGTATACATGGAATTACATAACGTGTAACAGCAGAAGGATGAGGCCAACCACCAGCAAAAACAAGATAAAATGGGGATCGTCTCCAATGGAAATCAACGGAAAGATGAAGAGGAGAGAACACAATTCGCAAAAATTTGCAATTTTAAAATCACTGCCGAGGGCCATCCAGTGACATGTGGACGTCTCCGTTATTAATGACCTGAGTGTAATTCTGAGACCTGAGCAAAGTTAACAGGGGCTTGGGCAAAAAGCATTGGCATACATTACATGATAAATACAAGTTGTTTGTTGTAAGGCTGGAAGACACAAGTTTGATGGACTTTTATGCATAGAAATTTTGGTAATAATTTACCGAATGTCACAAATCTTTTGGGGTGTGTAAATGCTTACGTCATTTTGGCGTATACAAACAAATGTCCAAAAAATATCGTTTGTTGAAGACAGAACTTGAGTTTGTTATTGCAGAATAAGCTTCAAACTTCAACGAAAACTAGAAAAGTACATATACATTTTGGATTCACAATTCGAAAGAGAGTAGTCCGGCTCTGTTCTGAAAAAATACTACTACTACACTATATACATTCACGTACTGATAACTACACTGAAAAAATAGTCTACAAAGCTGATAAGTTCGAGTTTGAGTCTTCAGAGACTTGAGTATACAAAATCTTTGAAAGTCATCCACTTTTAGAGTGTCTACAACTACTTATTGGATATATTTTCAGATACACGATTCTTCAGCATTCGCTTTCGACATGTTTGTCGAAGTGCAAGGGAAAAAATCCCGGTTTGAGATAACGTGTTTGAGGGGTATAACTCTACAACGTTACTTGCATCCATTTGTTCGGGTGTAAAAAAACCTTGCACGAGGAATCTTACTGCAAAACTTACAAATATTTACAAAATTTTAGAGACAGTGAAGTCTACTGGTTAACAATGTCGAAATATTGAAAACGACTTACTTAGCATTAGTATGCTGAAGTTAACTATAAAAATGTCAAACGTACTAAACCGACCTAATTCGGTTTTTGCTGAAGCAAACAACATTCGTGTAATAGCTGCAGGCAGAAGCGTGTGAAAAGTATAAAACATATGCTCTACCAGAGCTATAAAACAACAAAATTTGAGAACTGGATCTAGATCTAGTTCATCATTGTCTGCTTGACCAGCAGCGGATTTACGAAAATAGTACAGTGCATAAACAATTCGTCCTTCAACGGAAACCGTTTTGGCTGTTGTTTGTCGTGAGATACATCTCACAATTCATTAGAAACTGCTGGGCTAGCAGTTGATTCTGGTCGACCTGTTGTCTCGGTGGTGCTGGTTGCGAGGGTTGCTTCAACACACTAGCGTAACTCCGGTTAGCTCCACTGAAAGATGTTGGCTGACTTTGAGGTGGCACAACGGGTCTTGGTCTTGAGGTGTAAGGCGGGGGCGTCTGGAAACCTTGAGAGGGTCGCAGACCGGCTGGAGGACCATTAGGATTTCTGGGACCAAAATGCATGGCGTTTTGTGGTATATTTTGCCTGGCGTAGTTATCATTCAGAATGGATGGTGGCGGCAGAGGTTCGCTAAATTGATTTGCAGCAACGTGTACTACGTTGGCTTTTGGAGGGCCATTAGATTGTGGGAAGGCGTAGTTGTTGTTGTTATTATTCCCATAACCGTTAATGGATGGAGGATGCTGTTGTTGCTGTTGTTGTGGCAAACCAGGCTTAGGCGTGTTAGACAGCGAAGAAACGTCGTTAGGTCTTCTAGCATACAATCTAGTGCCAGATTCTGGAGCAACAGGGACCACTTCCACAGGCGGAGTAAATTCTGATCCCACCATACTATATCCACTAGTGCTGCTGGAATTTAGTTGTACACCTGGAAACTCGTTGCTTACCGAAATGCCCAATTTAGTGTAGAGATTCTGCATGTGAGCATTGTCCACCTTTGATGGATTTACTCCGTCCAATGCCTCCTTGATTAACTTGAAATCATCTGGAGTGAGAGAGACATGCTGAGATGCTACAGCAGCTTCCATCCGGTTTCGAGCATTTGTCCGTGGCGAAGCAGGTGGCTGCGGCGATACAGAATGTTGAAGTTCGGATGGACGGAGGTACAACGGAACTCCAGAAACGTGTTCAGTGTTGACTCTCATTTGAGCTGGAGGTGCTTGAGTTGCATGAGGATTCATTTGTCCTTGTGGCCCAAGAGGAGGAAACTCTGTTGATTGATATTGATAATTTGGTGGTGGCGGTCCTAGGTTCTGAGTCGCCATCGGAGGAATATATACTGATGGTCCCTGGGGAGCCAACGGATGTCTCATCCGCAGAGCCATCATTTCATGAGGAATAACATGGGGTGGTTGTGCGAAATAAGGACCGGGGCCATAGGCCATGTATGGCATCATTGCCATTGAGGACTGATTTGGGGCATGAAGTCGAACAGGCATGTACACGGGCCTCTCTCCTGGGTGACGAGTTAAATAACCTGGAGCTTGCACTCTAGCAGGTCCCATCGGTGTATTAACGATGTATTGCGCAGGCGGAGGATGGGGATACATCATCTGTACGGGCTGTACATAACCGGTTTGCGTTGGTATGCTCATTAGTGGTGGAATCGACTGGACGCCCATCAGAGGCGGAGGTGGTGGTGCTGGAGCAGATTGAAGAGTTCCGATATTACTCAGTGCAACTTGTTTCGGTTTTGGTGGCGGTGTTGTTTTTGGTACTGCCGTTGTCTTCGGTGCAACAGCCTTGAGCGACTTCAACTGTGATTTCGAGTTGGAGTTTGATGGTGAAAGGCTTGCTTGCAAAACGCGCGAGAAGAGATTGGATGCGGCAAGAGATCGCTTCGGCTTGAACTCATCAGCGAAGGGGTTGAATCCGAATTGTAACCTCATTTCAAAGCCGAGAAGGCATGTCGTCAGCTGCAAGTGTGTAATTCCATGGAGAGAGCCATTCTCGCTACAAATTTTGATGAAATCGGTCCACAGAACCCTACAGATTCCCATAATATAAAGTTTAGAATTCATGCTAGTGGATTATGATTTTTTTCTGTATTGCATGTTTACTGACCTGCATTTCCCAACAGAACACAAGGATACCGGATCACCCACGATTGCGACCAAGCTTTGGGCACGTGTTAGTGCCGTATTCAGCAGCTTTGGATTGGAGAAGAATCCTAAGTCAACTTCATCGCCAATGTTGTCCGGCAAAATTCTAACCCAGGGTTTCAATGTCCGAACTGTGCACAAGAATACTGCTCGAAACTGTTTACCTGTAAGAAAGTTAATCTATACAGTTCCAGTAACACGTGCTTATAGCGAAAATAAAATTTCAAAAATTACCTTGTACGTTCAGGACACGTTCCACAGAAACATGAAATAACTTCATTTTCCGGAGTTGGGCACGGATCTTCAAAACCTAAAAGCATATCAGCCGTTATGAATCATCCAGACAGCGTTGACCTTCTCTTCGGGGATGAACTAACCTGATCTGAGTAAGGCGTCAAAACTCCAATAGAGTTCTCGTGGTCTACAGGTCCCCACCTTTTGGGCCAGTTTTCAACGATTTCTTTCACCCTTTGACAAACTTCATAAACCTACACAAATCAGAATCATTTTCAAACTTTAATACCCAGTCTCTGGTCGATACCAGTAACATCAAAACACTTACTTCTGACATGTTGTAGTAAGAAGTGCTATCAGACTCCTGATTGTCTTCTCCACGAGCAGCATAGAAAGTCAAAGGGTAAATCTGTGGGTGAACCGGTTGATCCATTCCGCTCTTCAACCAACTGTCATAAAAGCATGCAGACGCGAACTGCAAACAGAAATATTCATTACAATACAAATTCTACGTTTACTCCTACGGTCCGGATCAAATATTATAACAACGTACTTTGATTATAGCCGAATGAGATCGGTAATTCTCGCACAACATCAGTTTACAAGGATGGGCGTCTGGGTACAGGTGGTGCAAGCGTTCCAGCAGCGATGGATGAAAGTTTTTCGCTTGATCGCAAAATAGCTCTGGACTCAGCTGCATATGGTCTCCTGCTAAAACAAGCTTCGTTTTCTTCCCAGCTGCCAGGATGGGCGTGATAGCTTCACTCTCCATGGCTTGTGCTGCTTCGTCCAACAAGATGTGGCTGAAAGTATCTACCCAGCAAATGGATTCGTCAGAAAACTTTCATTGCATCTTTAGTAGTGTTCAGGCGCCCCAAGTCCTTACCTTCTTCAAGCTCCAGTTCTGCTAACATGTAGGATGTTCCCAGAGTGACAACAATAACTCGATGAGACATGATATCCTCTTTCGTAGGTAGTCTAAACCTCCCGTTCTCGGTTATACAGTACTAAAACAAAGCAAAAGCTGAATTTTAACTTACACAGAGTACTTACGTTTAATGGAAAAAACACTTACCTTGAGAACTTGTTGGGACACAGTTTTGAAACTTCTGTACGTGTAATAGACACGCAGAGGTTTTGCTTCTTCGATTCCATCTTCTTCATACCACTTATCGAGGTATTCTTTGATATACCTAAAAAGGTTGGCAAAAATAGTATTCAAGCACATGCCGTACGCAAAAACTACAACCGAGTTCTATTACTTGACTTACAAATCAGCTGCGCTATTAGACTGGGTACAAATCATGACCCGCGATGATGGGGATGCCAAAATCTTACGAACACATTGAGCTAGTGTAAATGTCTTCCCAGTGCCGAACGGTCCAATCAGTAAGATGGGAGGAATTTCTGTGTTTTCACTCGTAATGGCAATGAGGGATTCTTTCTGCTTTGGATTCAATTTCTTGAGAACTCTATCGGACGAATCCCATTGTCTGTAAAGTAAAGCAAATCATCATCACTGGAGCATGATAAAACTTCACAAGAATTTTCAAGATCACTCACAGTTCAGGAGTCCAAGGAATGTTGTAATTTTTGCTGAAATCTGGGAAGAGAAAATCCAGATGAGTGTCCGTCAGCTGGTCGATAACACACTTCTGTTCAGTGAAGGCTGTCCTGTCTAGTTGGAATTGAATATCAAACGGAATAGAATCCCCATTTTTCAAGCTTAATTCCTCAACACAAGCAGCTCCAAGATGAATGTAGATACTGTTCTTCGTCTTGTCCGAAATGTCACACAAGAAAACTCGAGGTTTTTCTTGCTTAGCATTTTCCGTAGTCGTCAAAAGCACACAATTACAGCTTCGAAGGATCAGTCGCCCAACTGCAGTATCCTCAGAAATATCCCTGCAAGTACAAGAACCATGAAATATTGTTTTACTAACAGCAGTTTCCCCAGATCTCTCTTACCGGAATAACGTCATTTGTCCATACAGGCATCCATCTACAGCAAATTTATTTTCTCCTTCGTATGCACCAGAAGTTAGTTCATAGGATTTGGAAACTTTCAGTAATGCTGACAAGTTATAGTTGGCTATTATCTCTTGTCGCGCTTTTTCTTCCTCAAGCAAGAAATCCCCTGAAGATTAAAGCAAAACAAGTGTTAACGGTGACGAGATTGTGAGCAAGTAATACGTGTATTATTAGACTTCTTGAAGAAATTTCCTCACTCATTTTTTCTTTATAATTGTTCTTCGTCAAACCTTGTCTACCGTCAATGGGAGACCTCGTTCGTGGTGCACCACTGATGAGTGCAAACCCCAGCTTTTCGAATGAAACTCGTTCACCATCATTGCTGTGCAAGATATCAGCGTTGCCGAAGTTCCAAGTTGAGTTCCCTGTGGCTAAAAGGTCTTTGTCCTCTGCAGGCTTTGGAGACGCCAACTCTGATTGACCTGCAGTTGTTCCTGACTCTTGTTCTTCTTCATCAGGAAACGGGTATACAGCAACAGTGAGATTTCGAGCAGGCTTTTGCTCTTCCCCAAAGTCAAACACAATCGTTTGTCGAAAGCTACCAAGTAGCTCAGGGGTGAAGGTGACCTTAACTGAATAAAGCAGCTTTGCACTACTTGTCTCTTCGTCGTTGATCACCAACTCACACGATTGGCCCTGTAATTTGATGAGGGTCAGTTACATACAACAGAACAAATATGTCTACAATTAATGATATAAAAACTTACTTCTTTATCAATTGGTGCTTGCTTTTTCGTTTTATCGATTTGAACCTGCACTGATTCAATCTTGAAATAATGTCTGTGCAAGTCGTGCAACAGACAAACGCTGACCATGGGTTTTTGTGTCTCGACCTCGACAGCAAACTTCCAGCTACATGGTTTCAAGTTTTTAGAGTTGATGTTCAACTTCAAGGCTTCCCTAGCTCTGTAATAGATAAACCAGATCAAAATGTAGATTATCGACAAACTGATCTGGTAACTGCCACAAAACTAGCCTTACTTGATACGAATTCCTGCAGGCTCATTTTCTTCCAGCAATATCTTACATTCCTCGCCAGCATTCGATATTTGAGCAAGTAGCGACTTGATGATGGATTCATTTTGTGCTGGAAGGGTATTCTTTTCATTTTCTGATCTGCAAATCGAAACCAGGAACGTTATATTTCAAAATCACAGAGTTAGCTGAAAAATCAACAAGCTTCAAAATTGCCGTACTTTTCAAAATATCTGTCTTTCCACTCCTCTAACTCTTCTGGTCCATGAGCATCAGGGCATCTGGTCCTAAAGTGACACATACCATATTTGTGCTGCAGGCATAACAAAGGCGGAACGCCTCCAGGAAAAGGTCGATACCTGGAATCCCTCGTACATTAGTTTCAAATTCGTTTACACAGCACTGAATTGAGATCTATATCAATCCCGACTTACCTCCAGAACTTCCTCTTCAACAACGCATCAACATCAACCTTGAGCCCTTCCTCTATATTCGAAAACGCACATTGAGCTTCTATACCCTTCAAGATCGCATCCAGTAGCCCAGTCAGCTTGGTCCTGCTCTCAATCATTTCAATATTGTTAGGAGCGTCCATTTCCCAAGCTTTCATCGCTTCTTTCACTCTTCCAATCTGTAGCAAAAAACGTAATTATTAAAACTGAACAAAAGGAAACCAGCAGCTTAATCAATCCATTCGCTTACCTCGTTCATCCTACACAAAGCAATCAGCAAACATTTTCTCGCCAAAACACTCTCCCTATCCAGTTTTATGGACTTCTGAGCATCCTCAACCGCACTTTCGTAGTTCACGAACCTAATGTGCAGCAGACTTCGTTTGTCCAGCAAATTTTGCAATTCTTTAGGCGATACAGTCAATCCGTGGGGTTCCAAGTCACTCGGATCCGTTTCCAAGCACATGGTTATGTACCGCAACCCTTCCTCCCATTTTTCTTCAGCTAGCAACCTGTAAGTCACTTGGGCCCAGTCAACCGCCCGATCTGGCGGATCCAATGCGTTTTCCGCCGCTGGCGGCATGTCCAATTCGTAGGTCAATTACAAAAATATCTTCTGCTACTACTATTATTGTTTAGCGTCCTCTCTCCACCTGTCACCACCATTGGTCAATTACACATTCATGGAAGACGTGTCAAGTAGCCGGGTAGCAATCTCTCGTCACATCGCGTTGTCAAAGCCGGTCTCTCTAAAAACATCAAGATATCATGCCATTACAATGTGATTTCCTTGCATTTTTACCAACGCCTTGCAAACGAGCTACATGATATCATCCTTTGAAACTTGAAACCTTCGGCTGACTCAGCTTTAGCTTCACACTTTTACTATCCAACGTTACATTCTGATCTTAGCTTTGGAACCCTCAACTCTAGCGTTAGCGAACTGAACTTACCCAGGCAAGGCAGCAGAAGATGTTTTGAATCTTTTCAGATTTTTTATCAATGTCATCTACTTAACACTAATTTTCACAACTATTCTAACTTCGTATACTAATCTAACTTCTGTAACTGAATAGACTGGATACTTAAACTATACATAACTTTTACAATAACAAATCAGATGGCTGAAACACCCGCGAGGAACTTGGAATGTTTTGAAAGCGGTTGCTGAACTATAAGTACACATGGAACGAGACAACTGATGATTTGTAAATTCTCAACCTAATTTACAACAGGTACAACAATACCCCATTGTTTGAACGAAAAAATAAACTGAAACGTCATTACTAATTAATCACGTTAAATTATAATATGTCGTTTGTTTTCACCTCTCTCTCTCGTGCGTTTACTGCAACACAAATGGAAGCGGGACGACGACAACAACACACATCACACACACGTCGTACAAACTCAAACACACGAGAAGAGCGCCATTTGAACGCACTTGTTGTGGACGAGCAGCGGCACCAAAACAATACACGAGACATCGCAGCTTTTAGTCTCTCGGCGTCACCATCCGACAATAACAACAAAACGAACGAAATAAGTTTTCTGATTTCATCACTCGATGGTAAACAAACGTTCAACACTCAACACCATTACATCAACATTTAATTGAAATCAATATTTTGAGTATTTTCAGAAGCCTAAAAATGATATTTTCTACTATTTAACGCTTTAGTTTAGTGATTGAACCATCAAGCCGTTTCCAAAATCCTCAAGATTCTCAGATCGCTTCTGAATGCATCCGTTTTCAAAACGCCACCTTCTTCCACAATCTTCCCGTATTGTTACGACCGATTTCAAACCATATTAAACCGGTTTCTTCCCAATTGTCAAGGCCTCCTTCAGAATTGTCACGTGTATCGGGTATTGCGAATCCCAGCAAAGACAAAAGAGAAAGCTACGAAAGACCTTCGCCGAATGCCAACTGGAACTCATAGGACTTGGGTCCGGAAGCATGCGGAAACGCTCGCGGAAATTCGCAAATTCTGCGCTACTACCACTAGCATTGATTTTCATGTATCGCAGCTAATATCTAGCCATGTATATATATACATCAGCTATCGTATATTCTGATGGTTCTATCGACCGTCGTTGTTTTTGAGCACACCTTAATGCTTTAACGCTGCCAATGGCACTAAATGAGATTCAAAGCCGTAAGTTTCATAGAACTCAACTTACAACTTGAAAACGCGATTATTGATTTTGCCAAACAAACGTTGATATTGCAAGTTAAAAGCTTTGTGATGGCTTACATACTTTATAGGTATATAATGCAGCATTTTCCGGAGGTACTCGGAATATATGGGCTTGCAATTATGGCTTACCAAACGAATTTTATATCGAAAATTTTTCGCTGGCGCTCACATAATAACGACTCGCTATAGGCAACGAAGCCTCCTATGCGTATATATTATAGGCCAAGTGGAGCCGCATGCAGTTCACCAGGAATGACGCTCATTCCAGACGGCCGTGCGGTGTTGCCAGCTTCATGTTTGTTTACATCTGGCTTGCTGATAATTCCTGATCTGGCGGTTGAAGCTTTAAAAGGTGATTAACTGCAGAGTGATTTACTGACGAACTGTGAAATGTCAAAACGAGACTGATCATGTTGGCATAATTTTAGTTGTTCCAGTCGATTGGACTCATCGCGGTTATTCTCGCCCAAATCAAAATTAACTGGCACGTGGGTCAAGCTTTCTGATGTCTGCCAAAAGTCTAACAAAATCAGACGCTGAATACCAAGGCCCATGACAGCCATCAGCTTCAACGGCAGACTCGAACAATCATTTTGTCAGTCCTGTCAAGACTCTCACCGTTCGAGAGATCATGAGGTTGGATGCCGAAGATTCAGATACTAGAACAGGTAATTTTGAGTTTTATGAACACAACTTACTCTCAGAATTCCAAATCTGATGAAAAGTTGAGATTGGATGTGAACCTAATGATTCGTCGTCCTTAGCATCTTGGACGTCAAATAAAACCGACACAAAGACAGATTCTGAAATAAGGGACGGCGAATGAAGGGACGGCAGAAAATTTCGTGAGTAGCAGTGAGAAGTCTGGTAAAGCGGATGAACCCAGTTCAGAAGCGAGCTGCAAGTCTGAATTATTGACTAACGGAATTCAGGAGGAAGCTTCCGGCCTATGTGGAGCAAAAGAAGGAATCGTTGAAACCTGGTGAAGAAAGGGGCGGCTCCAAATACGATTCAGGAGATACTTTCGGGAAGAAGAAGAGAAAGCGCTTGTTCACTCCGAGTCGGCTTGCTAATTCTGCAACTTATAAAAGGCGTAAAGGGGTGAAAGCATCTGTGCCTCGACCCCAGGTTCAGCCTCCACAACTTCAGTAGCTGCAAAAGTAGTTGCTGCAGCTAAAAGTAAGAGTTGTCGAGTAAGAATTTCGTAGTCTTTGTTACGAATATGTAAACTACTTAATGTTTTTATTTTTAGGAAATTCTGGTCAGTCCCTCGCGCCCACGAAAGTAGTTAAGGACCTTAAGATGGTGGTTGGACCTATGCCTCCTGTACAAGAACGACGAGGTTGATTACACGTCCACTGTCACTAAAAACTAAGACGATGACGAATGTTTTAGCATCAATACCTGGTTTCGATGTGAATAAGCCAAGAAAACGGAATCTTCAGAAACTATCAACTGCTGAACAACTTGAGCAAACGAAGGAGAAGATAATTGCATGGAAACCCCTGGTTCAGTGTTGACACAGGTCAGCATTGGCGATGTACTGAACCAAGACACTTTTGCTTTGCTGCCGCCGTTGTATCAGTACAAACTGCTCGAGTTGTTGCCAGAAGTTGACACTGTGCTTGTTGAAAACGGAGTCAAGTGAGTCTTTAGAAA
>JAQGBJ010000631.1:0-35832 GCA_034698345.1 Sphaeridia pumilis | reverse complement strand
ACTGTAAGGTTAAGTTAGCCTTTGCTATATTCATGAGGTTCCCACGGATCGTTCCGGGTGGACGAAACCAACTGCAACGTTAAGTTGGTGTCGATTGAGTGCTATACCTTTAGTTACAGATCAGGTTCCCACGATCCTTATCTTACTTCCGGTTGGACGAAACCGGTCCTAACGTTTAACTGTAACGTTAAGTTAGTTTCGATTTGAGTGCTATACCTTTAGTTACAGATCAGGTTCCCACGATCGTTATCTTACTTCCGGTGAGCTACAACCGGTCCTAACGTTTAACTGTAACGTTAAGTTGGTGCGTTTCTACAACTACTAAAGTAAACCCAAATCTTAGCACTATTCACAATAGCGAAGGAAGCACACCTGTAGCACTTAATTAAGGCAACTAGCGAAGCTGGTTGACTTCCTGGGGGAGCTAATTATATTTACAGCGGACTGAAACACTGTGTAACGAGCGCATTTCTAGCGCGACCTTCTTCTTCTAAAGCTAAAACCCGACTCATAGCCATGCGGCTGGAGTATCATACACGAGATGCACGATAGCATCATCTAACGCTAAAGATACTGTTGCATCATCTTAATTACTATTGGCTAATTCTAGATCACGTGAGCGCGTGCCGCGGTCTTCAGGGACCGGCCGCCTCACCACCCACACTGGGCGGTACACTAATGCTATCTTTTGACAAACTTTGGGGCATAGGCGTTACAGAGCCCCCGCCCAAGTTTGACTTTAAATAACTAGGGGATTCGAGGACAGTTAAAGTTAAAGTGACAATTAGCTACCGCGCTAACACTTTTCCACAGTCACCCTTACTAGGCGCAGTAACTCAAAGCTGCGCGCTGTGTTACCCCATTTTTGGGACAGCGCGGCTTTTACCAAAGGCAAATTCATAGACAGCACTTTTCAGGTTTTTTCCAGGATTTTTAGGTTGAGCGCGGGTAACGTCATATGACACAAAGTACCTTTATCAACTATAATAGTCCAAAAGCTAAGGTTCAAGGTGAACCTGTACACATAAACTTCACATGGAGCGCGTAGCGCGGTGAAACAATTTACGAAGTAGTAGCGCGTGGCCTGGAAGGCGGTTGCGCGTACAATGAGATATCAAGAGATTATTAACCTAATGGATCTAAACGGAGAGAGCGCGTGCTCTTTTTTAGCTAAAATTACACTATAAGATTAATCAGCAGAGATAAAAGTAGCTATGTGTTTACACTAGAGATTTCTACTATGAAACCTAAAGCTATAACGTGAAATCACAACACGCGCTGCATGAATCTTATGCGCGGCGAGTGAAAATAATTGAATGAGTACTAAAGACTAACTTAGATTAATAACTAAAGGTCTAAAGAAATTTAACCTATATCCTTTCTACGCTACTAGGTGTGCTTGACTAAATTAAGAACAAGATTACCATTATTTAGGAGACGTAGGGAATTACAGGTGCTGAGATGTCCGGTCGATGGTTCAATGCCGGAAAGCTGGATGTTGAAGGTTGGAACTCCGCGCGGAGCATCCCGCGTAAGGCTTCGCCAGCGTGCATCAGTCCTCAGTAAAGTTGCAGGGTGCACGCGCACGGTAAACGGTCCGTTCCTGGTCGACAACACCAGTGTTGGTTGCAGCGTTCGGTCCTTGATGATTAAGGGAAGCGACGACAGCAAAAGGTAGTAGACGCAGCGTTCGGTCCTCGAGGGTTAGGGTTGCGACGACAGCGGAAAATACTTGCGCGGCGTTCGGTCCTGGTGATTTGCAGGTTACGACGTCACGCGATGGCAATGGAATGATGAGCAGAGTGATCCAATGGTAGCGCGGTTCCCTCTTCTGGGTTCACGCGCTGTCGAGTGATGATGAGCCTAGGTTGACAACCGACGACGTTGTTGACGAAGGTTGCCAGGTTAACCGGTTAAATGTATGATGAGGTCGCGACGTTCTTGGGCGGCTCCTAACGATCCTCATCTGTGGCCAACCTCACGCTCTTTGGGCGGCGCGGGCGGTCCACGGTAGAAGTGACGTCGAACGGAACAGATGTTGCGGCGTTCACTTCCAATGTGCGCGTGGTATACTCGTCTGTACCACCGCGGTGGATACACTGGGTCGATGCCTCTGGAGAATACACTTCGCTGAAGACTTCCTCGGGTACAAACAGTCGAAGACTTTCCCAACGAACCTACGCGCACTTTAGCCCCAACCGCGTGCCTGCAGGGCACGAGGTAAATTGTTAGTTCATCACTCGTTGGTATCACAATCACAATTCACATTGCTGGAGTAATCCGGGTCCGCGCTCATGACACGCGGAGGTCCGGAGAGGCCGATTGGAGAGCCTGGTTGCCTTGCCCGGTAGATGCCCAGCGCGGTGCAAGGCAGACGCGCACTGGGCAATTGGTGATGATGGGAACTGATAGTTTACCCAAACTGGTCAGTTCCCGCCGGAGTTTTCCGACTTCTTCACAGGACAGTGAGGACGTTCGCCGCTTCGTCTGGCAGCGGCAGGATGGGCGGTCTTCGGCATGTAGAAGTCCTTGTGGATCCTCAGCGCGAGGGCCTTGAACGACTCCAACACTTGTCGGTTTTCGTCCTGGAGGACTTCAACGTTGTACCTGAGGACGGTCCTCAGGTGGTCAACTTCACCGCTCATTGCTTCTCGGAGGTCAAGCAGAGTCTTCTTCTTCCATTCCTCAGCGGCATGGATGACCTCGGGAGCAACGGCAGGTGGTGCGCGCCGACGGCGCGGAGTAGCACGTGCTTGCTGCGCGTGCATTGGGTTGGTTGATGATGCCGCCACAGGAGGCTTGGAGGCGCTGTGGTCGGCTGCTTCTGGCGGGGCTGGTAGCGTCGCATTCCTTGAAGACAAAAGGAAGCGCGCGAGGAATCTTGGCAATTCGTAGAAGGCGGCGTAGAGCAGCATTCCTACGACATTGATGAACAAAGCCAAGAATTTTCGCAACATGGTGTTGCTTGCTGACACGTTGCTCATGGTGGCGTCTTCACAGGCGGAGGTTGCAAGGTAAGACGTTGGTGGCGCTGGTGTCACCACGAGGTATCACTTCACGGCAACGGTGAGCAAAGTTTACACGAACACGAGGGTCACAAATTGAGTTCAACAAGTGTCGTAAAAGTATTGAAACCGAAGTCAAACACTAGTCCACGGTTTCGGCACCATTTGTGGGGCCATGCGTCCAAAGTTGAGCCTGCGCGGTCACGCGGTGGTGGTGCGCGTGACGCGGTTAACGATGAGACGTGGAACCACGGAAAGTCCTTGGAGCTGCAAACGATAGCTACGACGATAACGAAGAATCTAACGATGCTTTGACTCCTAGCAATGCACTTAAGGGACTTCCGCCCTATGTTCTTATTGTCAGTGGTCGCGCGGAACAAAGTACACAACACACGCGGAGAACGGGTAGTAGATTGGTAAAAAGTATATTAAACCCAAATCTTAGCACTATTCACAATAGCGAAGGAAGCACACCTGTAGTACTTAATTAAGGCAACTAGCAAAGCTAGTTGACTTCCTGGGAGAGCTAATTATCTTTACAGCGGACTGAAACACTGTGTTAATGGCTACTAAGTATGAGAGCGCAATTCTTGCGCGGCCTTCTTGTTCTAAAGCAAAAACCCGACTCTTAGCCATGCGGCTGGAGTATTACACACGAGATGCAGCATTGCATCATCTAACGCTAAGATGCTGTTGCATCATCTTAATTACTATTGGCTAATTCTAAATCACGTGAGCGCGTGCCGCGGTCTTCAGGGACCGGCCGCCTCACCACCCACACTGGGCGGTACACTAATGCTAACTTATGACAAACTTTGGGGCATAGGCGTTACAGAGCCCCCGCCCAAGTTTGACTTTAAATGGCTAAGGGACTTAAGGACAGTTAAAGTTAAAGTGACAATTAGCTACCGCGCTAACAATTTTCCACAGTCACCCTTACTAGGCGCAGTAACTCAAAGCTGCGCGCTGTGTCACCCCATTTTTGGGACAGCGCGGCTTTTAATATAGGCAAATCTATAGGAGTCAGCACGTTTCAGGTTTTTTCCAGGATTTTTAGGTTAAGCGCGGGTAACATCATATGACACAAAGCACCTTTATCAACTATAATAGTCCAAAAGCTAAGGTTCAAGGTGAACCTGTACACATAAACTTCACACGGAGCGCGTAGCGCGGTGAAACAATTTACGAAGTAGTAGCGCGTGGCCTGGAAAGCGGTTGCGCGTACAATCAGATACCAAAAGATTCTTAGCTTAATGGATCTAAACGGAGAGAGCGCGTGCTCCTTGTTAGCTAAAATTATACTATAAGACTAATCAGCAGAGATAATAGTAGCTAGGTGTTTACACTAGAGATTTCTACAATGAAACCTGGAGCTATAACGAAAAATCACCATACGCGTTGTGTTTTTCTTACACGCGGTGGGTGAAAATGATAGACCGAGTACTACATACTAACTTAAAGGAGTAACTAATGGTCTAAAGTAATTACACCTATATCCTTTCTACGCTACAAGGTGTGCTCGACTAATTTAAGAACGTGATTACCATTATTCAGCAGACGTAGGGAATTAAAGGTGCTGGGTTGTCCGGTTGATGGTACAATGCCGGAAAGCTGGATGTTGAAGGTTGGAACTCCGCGAGGAGCATCCCGCGTAAGGCTTCGCCAGCGGGCATCAGTCCTCAGTAGAGTTGCAGGTTGCACGCGCACGGTGAATGGTCCGTTCCTGGTCGACAACACCAGTGTTGGTTGCAGCGTTCGGTCCTTGATGATTAAGGGTAGCGACGACAGCAAAGGTAGTAGACGCGGCGTTCGGTCCTCGAGGATTATGGGTTGCGACGACAGCGGAAACTACTAGCGCGGCGTTCGGTCCTGGTGATTTGCAGGTTACGACATCACGCGATGGCAATGGAATGATGAGCAGGGTGATCCAATGGTAGCGCGGTTCCCTCTCCTGGGTTCACGCGCTGTCGAGTGATGATGAGCCTAAATTGACAACCGACGGCGTTGTTGACGAAGGTTGCCAGGTTAACCGGTTGAATGTTTTGATGAGGTCGCAACGTTCTAGGGCGGCTCTTAACGATCCTCATCTGTGGCCGACCTCACGCTCTTTGGGCGGCGCGGGCGGTCCACGGTAGAAGTGACGTCCAACGGAACAGATGTTACAGCGTGCACTTCCAATGTGCGCGTGGCTTACTCGTCTGTACCACCGCGGTGGATACACTGGGTCGATGCCTCTGTAGAATACACTTCGCTGAAGACTTCCTCGGGTACAAGCAGTCGAAGACTTTCCCAACGAACCTACGCGCACTTTTAGCCCAACCGCGTGCCTGCAGGACACGAGGTAAATTGTTAGTTCATCACTCTTTGGTATCACAATCACAGTTCACATTGCTGGAGTTATCCGGGTCCGCGCTCATGAGACGCGGAGGTCCGGAGAGGCCGATTGGAGAGCCTGGTTGCGTTGCCCGGTGGATGCCCAGCGCGGTGCAAGGCGGACGCGCACTGGGCAATTGGTGCTGATGGGAACTGATAGTTTACCCAAACTGGTCAGTTCCCGCCGGAGTTTCCCGACTTCTTCACATGACAGTGAGGACGTTCGCCGCTCGTTCTGGTAACCGCGGCGGTTTTCGGCGTGTAGAAATCCTTATGGATCCTCAGGGCGAGAGCCTTGAACGACTCCATCATTTGTCGGTTTTCGTCTTGGAGGACTTCAACGTTGTACCTGAGGACGGTCCTCAGGTGGGGAGCCTCGGGAGCAACGGCAGGTGGTGCGCGCCGACGGCGCGGAGTAGCACGTGCTTGCTGCGCGTGCATGAAGTTGGTTGATGATGCCGCCACGGGAGGCTCGGTGGCGCTGTGGTCGGCTGCCTCTGGCTGGGCTGGTAGCGTCGCATTCCTTGAAGACAAAAGGAAGCGCGCGAGGAATCTTGGCAATTCGTAGAAGGCGGCGTTGAGCAGCATTCCTACGACATTGATGAACAAAGCCAAGAATTTTCGCAACATGGTGTTGCTTGCTGACACGTTGCTCATGGTGGCGTCTTCACAGGCGGAGGTTGCAAGGTAAGACGTTGGTGGCGCTGGTGTCACCACGAGGTATCACTTCACGGCAACGGTGAGCAAAGTTTACACGAACACGAGGGTCACAAATTGAGTTCAACAAGTGTCGTAAAAGTATTGAAACCGAAGTCAAACACTAGTCCACGGTTTCGGCACCATTTGTGGGGCCATGCGTCCAAAGTTGAGCCTGCGCGGTCACGCGGTGGTGGTGCGCGTGACGCGGTTAACGATGAGACGTGGAACCACGGAAAGTCCTTGGAGCTGCAAACGATAGCTACGACGATAACGAAGAATCTAACGATGCTTTGACTCCTAGCAATGCACTTAAGGGACTTCCGCCCTATGTTCTTATTGTCAGTGGTCGCGCGGAACAAAGTACACAACACACGCGGAGAACGGGTAGTAGATTGGTAAAAAGTATATTAAACCCAAATCTTAGCACTATTCACAATAGCGAAGGAAGCACACCTGTAGTACTTAATTAAGGCAACTAGCAAAGCTAGTTGACTTCCTGGGAGAGCTAATTATCTTTACAGCGGACTGAAACACTGTGTTAATGGCTACTAAGTATGAGAGCGCAATTCTTGCGCGGCCTTCTTGTTCTAAAGCAAAAACCCGACTCTTAGCCATGCGGCTGGAGTATTACACACGAGATGCAGCATTGCATCATCTAACGCTAAGATGCTGTTGCATCATCTTAATTACTATTGGCTAATTCTAAATCACGTGAGCGCGTGCCGCGGTCTTCAGGGACCGGCCGCCTCACCACCCACACTGGGCGGTACACTAATGCTTACTTATGACAAACTTTGGGGCATAGGCGTTACAACATACTCAGTTCTCATAAACGTATTTTTCTTCGGGTTTTACCCGATCCGGACTATCTTTCCCCTTGAGAGCTCCGCACCCTTTTTCATAACACCACCACCAACCAACCCATCTTCTTATATCATCCTATTCAAAAAAGTACTATACATTGTTATCCTCATCACTCATGCTATTATGTCCAGAGATTCATTCCAAAATTTACACCCATCACCGACCATGTATCCAAACCGCATTCGACAAAGGCGGGATCATCCGGGCATTATAATACCCGGATGGCTTTTGCATTTTTAACTGCGTCGGTTAACCGGGTGTCTTACTCGGTCTCTGTCTGTGGTATGTACAACTCGACTCGTGTATTTGAAACGCGTACAAAATTGCATTCTTATCTTTTGTATGCAAGTCCTTGATCTCTTGCATCATTAAACGGCGAATTAAGTTTCTTTAACGTCCCTCGCCAATTCAAGTCCCTCCCCCAAGGGACTCCCGGCATCTGGCAAATATGTATTTTCCTGTTCAACTCCAAGTTTTGTCTTTTTACAATTCGGTCCAGACGGTCCACATTTGACACTTTGAAATTCTCCGGGCATATCAGATGAACAAGAATGTGTCATTTCATCATTTCAGGCCCGTTTCCGCCTCCGTGTGTACTAATGAAGCCAGTGGAGGATGACAGACTGCCGCGGCTTGGAACAAGTGACTCATGCTCGCATTATTCGTGCCCTTCCCTGCCGGGTTCATTTTGTCCGATTCATTCTTCAACTATCCGAAATTCGGGGCATGGAGTCGTGCCCAAAGTGTAGATTGATCTACTTGTGCAGTACAAATGGCAATAAGCTGACAGCAGCATCCAAAGTCAAAGCACAATTATCCGAGGCTGCTGCTGTCGAGAGGGGTTGCCGCTACAAGCTGCAACTTGTTATTATTGACGCTTATACAGAGCCCGGGCATCAGCAACATGATTTGATCCATTCGTTGAAGCTTGAACGTTATGTGTATGGAACGTGGACCCTCGACGTTCAACTTGGTGACAAACTCACGTAGCTGATGAAGCACCCCTCTTCACTTGCCAGCCTTTGTGTCCTTGAATGGCAACCCTCGAAAAATCCGTAATGACACTTTGTACGTCGCCCTCAACTAATCCGAATATACTGGCTGCCTTTTTCGGGGGTGGAAAATTCATCTGGTATTAAACGGGCGGGAGGGATGATTTTTATAATAATCCAAACCGACCGGAATTTTATCCCGTTCAACCCTGGTTTTGTCAATAATAATTCTCGTTGAAACAAATCAGCTTAGGCGCACCGGACCTTGGTTAAGCCATCGAAATGATACCCGAACAAACCGACTTTACCGTTACATAAACACGAATTGCGTAAGCTATCTTCCCAGAACCTCCCCACCCCCTCGGATTCTGTTGTTGTTGTTGTCTGTTTTGTACTATTTGTACCCAAATGCCTCTCTGGTAAATTGACAACTTTTCAATGCCTTCAATCAATTTAAGAAGGAGCTGAGCTCGGATCTTCGACGACAATAGATTTTTCCAATTCTTCCTATTCATTTCCAGACTTTCTTCGACATGCTCTTCCTTCGTCGACGAGGTTCAATTATGATTGTTTCCTATTAAAAAGCCCCTGGTGAAAAGGGAAACTGTTCATGTTTTTCATGTTGTGTTGCAATGTGATGCAGAGACTTTTTTGTGGCTGTACAGCTCTTTTCAGCTTTTTAGATTAGAAAAAAGGTTGGGGATTCCCTTGTTATCAAGTAAACGGCAGTCGGTTGTTGTTGTTCACAGGAGCAATTTATTGTTAAAATGACTCAAAGATGCACTTGCTTTCTGAAAAACTGCATCTCAAGCTTGCACTTGCACTATTGCTTGCATCTGATGCAACGATGCACTTGTCGCTACATTTCGCTGCTTTAATAACGCAACGTGGCAGTTTGCTTCTCCCCTTGTGTCAACATCACACGTTGTTCCATTACCCGCACATCATCCGCCACATGCCAAGCAACTGCTCGACGACAAAACCCGAGACCCTATTCATCAAATCGGGAAACTTGGTTAAGCAAGTGTATTGAAAACCCCCCGGATGTGTGATACAATTTACACGTTGCGGGATATTGAGTTTGTGTGCGTTTTTTATCAGGACAATATCTACTTTGAGCAAACACAACTTTTAAAGCTCTAAGTGGTACAAATGTAACGTTTTGTTGGGAGCCAGATTATGAAGATTCATTGCGAGTCAATTGGACATTTTTAAGAGGCTTTTAAAGAAGTACTTGCAAATGTTCGGCTGGATTGAGGAGGTAAACATTCGATTTGAACCTAAATTTCTCAATGCTTTTCATTTACTGAATTTGAAATAATCCTGGTCCTGAATTAAAAAAGCTAACGACCGATTTTGGTACTGCTGGTGCGTTCATTTAATGCGGTAATTCCGTAATTCGGTCCGCAGATCTTTGGGCAGAAGATAACCATTTTGTGGGCATCGATGCATAACCGAATTCGATACGGGAACAAATTGGAATATTGTGATGCAACCCTACTTTCTCATTCATTCTCAAATTATACACAGGCTCTACTGAATCTGTCTGACGAAGCCGAAGCCACTCATTCCGGTTCCATCTCCCCTTTACACCACACCACCAACTTGAAATTAACTACGGTTCTGTGATCAATCAGAGATACTTGCAGTTTATACAAAACTGCCAGTACAACCTGCTGGTGGCCTTCACTTGGCGAGTGATTCAGATAATCGGTAAACATGTTTGAAGTTGACGGTTAATTACAAGCACCTGTTGGAGGTCCGGTTTTGAACTTGTCCAGACAGGCGGAAATGGCCTTATCTTTTATCAACATCGATCAGCATTTAATTTGTATCATTCGTGGATTTTTGAAAACACCGGCCACGTTTCCATGTCACGAAAATATAATTTTTCTGTACTTAGCCGTCAAATACATATCGAATTGTAGAACACTAGAATATTTTCAGTTTCAGCAAAAATTCAGATATATATATAAATGATCAACCCACCACAACCACTAATGCCATTGAAAATCAAAGAGGGAAATGGACCAAATCCCAGTTGTAATTTTGAATGAAGCAGCCGCCGCTGGTGTACGCATACATGTAAGTATATCCTTAACGAGTTCTATTGTTGCGTGGCTTTCGTTTGCGTTTGCGGGAACTCTCGAGGCTTTTGATGATTTCAGTGTTGATTTGTGGATTTCAGTCTGCCTCAAGGTTACTATCATCAGATAGAAAAATATTACTACTGAGAGGATTTCGCGTGATTTTTGTGAGCGAAAAATGGCAAAAATATTGATGAAGAACATTTTTCTTTCAAGATCTAGAACCTAGATAGATTCAAGATTCTCGTCTTCCTCACCAACCCTTACCAACTGATATGAGGGGGATCAGATCATGCTTGAGATGAGAAAAACAATATTCTGTGTTAATTGCTCCGAGTCTCGGGTATCATTTCTTCTTTTATCGATCTTGACTTATCGGCTGACTTTTTGTTATTGATGGATGTTCTAAAAATGAGTCTATCATCGTTTCAGGGAAATATCATAGCAAATCATCAATGTTGCTGCGCTGCGAAGTGCAGAATGTACCCAGAAAGATAATGCTCATTGTGTTCAAGTTGCATTATGTCCATGATCTGAGTCTATTTAGGTGATCCTGAATGATCAGTCCAGAATGTACAACAAGAGCACTTCTTGCAGGCTCTGGTTGTTGTGCTGGTCCATTGATTCAGTTCAGTCCATGCTATTCAGTGGCATTGATGACGATCAGGATTCTGATCCCCCTTTTCTTCTCCCTTCTTGCTCCTTCCTGTAGAGTCGGCTGTCTCCAATTGCTAATTCCCTGCAAAACACTGACATCCCCAAGTCATTATTATTGCGTATCCAATCTCCAAATGATGCACATTTTGTCCGACCCTCGCTCATTTTTCTCCTTTCTCCATCGTCCTCTCTCCTTCTTAATCATTTTGTTAAGCCTTTCTCCCCATCTCATCATCCCTACTTTCTAATGCAAGTCCTTACTTACTCATCGCCTCAAATATATAATTTCGATAGGGAGTCCTTCGTCTTTATAATTGCGAGAAACCGAGGTCCACCTGAGACTTCCAGGCACTTACAACGAGGGGAGCAGGCAGCCTGTCTAACTAACTGAGAATTTGTTGCTGACATCTCCAACATTTACTACACTACTTCCAAAAGATTCATTTTTGTAATCACAGAGACTCTGCTGGAATACGAGCTCTTCAAGAGGGACTTTGCTGTATTTCGATAATTTAGCACGTTCGTCATTATATAAACCGAAACCCGCTCCTCGTTCAAGTAATTACAGCTTAGACACCTACGACGCTTATATAATAAGTCTTACAAAATAACATGGCTTTGGTTAATAATAAGCTCCGGAATGAAAAGTCACGTTTCATCACCAAAGTAAATACCAAATGGCTTTGATGCTAAATCGTATGCTGCAGGATGGAAACACTGAATTCTTCAATTCTCGAGCTTAATCTCCAACTTGAGGGATTTCCATGATTGCCTCAACATTCTTTCTCATTCATTTGCTCGGGTTCTGATTCGGGCATTTATAGCCGGTTCCTATGGTTCCTCTTCATTTGTTCTGCGCCGCTTATTCATTGATTAGCGCCTGCATTCACTTCCAGATTCGTTGAGATGTGAGGAACGAGTCGGTAAATTTATACGCTTTTCTCTAGAATCCTGTAGCCATTCCGATTCCCGCCTACTACATACAACGACACTTCTTCTTAATCACAAAGTTGCAAGGATTAAAAGCTATTAATCTCGTCATCTTCCCCGAATCTTCTTTTATACTTCATTACCATTCTTCCACCGGCATCCAAAAGCTAATGCGTTACAACTTTCACTAACCAAAAGTTCCATCGACTTTTTGAAGCTGTAAGCTGCAGAAAATGCTTTCAAATTTTGCTATTAGGAGCGTACGCTTGGACGTTTATATATACATGAGATTTCTGACCGATAATACTCTTTGGATCCCTTCAGCTTGTTATCAACCCTTTCCCTTGGGTGTCCCTATTGGTGCCTTTGCTGAAGGGTGAAAAATTTCTAGCTCCGTAAATAAGCTTTACGTTTTTCGCATGGTTCATCATCATCGTGTAATCTAAAAGAAAGAGGATGAAGCTAACGCCAGAGATGTTTTGGTGATGAATCCAATCTGATGACGATTTCGATCCTTCCTGACATCGAAATCCATTATCGCTACTCAAGCTTCTGCTACTGCAACTGCTTAAATAGCCAATGTCACACAATAAGCTCCATAATCAAAATGACAATCAGTAACAATGACAACGATGAAGGCTAAACAACACAAGAAACATTTTTTTGAATCTCGCTTCCGCTTAACTGGCTTAAGATGTATTCACAGAACCAGCTGGAGAAAAAGCAAAAATTAAATGGGTGCTGGTACAAGCCTGGAACATGATATGTACAGCCCCCTAAAACTGGCTATTTCATATGGACGTTCTTAACGGAAGCGCCCTGTGTCACTTAGCCAGATGGCACCATAAAAATCCGAAATGGGATATTAATAATACTTTTTGTCCTTGTTTACAAGACGACCGAAATGAGCTTTATCTTTGTCCTCTAATTTTATTACTCGGCGGGTCTAACTCTGAATGGTTTCTATATTTGACTCCAGCAACAAAATTTGTTAATCCAATCTGACCAGAAAGTGTAAGTGCGATATTAAAGCCGAATTAGAATGGTGTTTCAATATTGGATTGTCTACAAACGTTCAAAGGATCCACCACTTGCTTCATAGACATGAGAAACATAATGGATGCTTACTCTTAATTTAAGAATAAAATTTTTACGATTATGGCCATATTGTTTACTTACTCCACTTGTTTTCTTGAGGCTCCCTTTTATAGCCTGACAACTTCAGCTTTAGCCTTTAATGGCTATCCTGCTGCAAACCGTACAGTGTCCCACTTTCTCTTGTTTTCGCAACTTCAAACTTGACACCCGCGGTTATCCGGGCTGACATGCAGTATAACATTCGTTCTCGCGAATTTCCGCCGTGGAACCAGTGTGTACTCGCTAGTACGTCCTTAAAGCCATCGGCGGAAATTAATGGCCGTCTTCCCACGTCACTCGGGAGAATATAAACGGAATGTCACACCAATGTTTTCTAATCAAATAAATGATGCCAGCCGTCAATGGAATGAATCCCCTGCATAGTCTTTCAGGTTATTAATTATTGTTTCATTTCGTTTGAATCTTCCGGTTTCTCACGCTCCTTTCAGTACATTATGTAGCATAAATGCTAAAAACCACAAATACAACCAAGTAAGGCCATTTCAAAACTGGACTGTCAATTCTAGGTTCGTCCAAAGCCGCCGCAAAGAAGCTACAAAATTTTGTGTACTTGGAACAATGTGGAAACAGTGGATGAATCTGACCGCGGCACGTTTCTCTCTCGCCGCTTATGCACATAACATTGAGTAGCTCGAAATGTCTCTGTGAAAATTTTGATTAATTATTTCTATTTTGAGGCAACTTAATTCTCTTGTTTTACCATGTTTTACTAGCATTTGCCCAACCCGAATCGGTTGTTTTGTTTGTACTCTGACGCCGACTGACTCTCGCTGATTTCCTTCCGCGTCCCGCTGCTTTCTTCCCGACAAAACGAAGATGTCAGTCAGTCGACCGATGTGGTTATGTCATTGAAAATCCTGGCGTTTCCAAGCTTGTCTTTTTGGTTTCCACTCATGTTGTTGTCGTTGTATAAGCTTGACTACTGCTGTTTGTAATTTGCGGTTTCGGAAGTACAAGAGACCTGTCTGGCCGGGTCGGCTTTGCTAATTTCCTCTCTGACTAATTTAGCCTTGGCTGTGGAATGGCGGCTAAATGAGATGCAACAAAGGGCAAAAGGCGTCGTGAAATGTGGACGCCCAAACCGAATGAAAGCTGTCGGAAACACGAGTAAGTTGGTCACCGCGACATTGTTTATTTTATAGCAGCCGAGACCAGAAACGTTAGCTGGAAGTGCATATCCCGTTTACACGTGTCATTTCCAGAAGTAGCTTCTTTAGCGGTTCCAGTGAATGAAGACCGTAAAAGACTGCGATTCAAGAGAAAGCAAAAAACGATTCGGAGTCAGAAAGATCGATTGATTGTATTGTGCACAAGTAGCGACTATAATTATCTAATTGTGTTTGAAAACCTTGGAAAAAGTTTGGTAAAGAAAAGTTGCTTTTGGTGGTTCTTGCATCCATCTTTTCCACGAAGATGCCTGGTTTATTATCTCGGTCCGTTGCTTTCTCCCCTCAAATCAGTTTCCGACCCGGTTGGTGTTCCTGGAAGACGTCAAGTTCCGGTTCCAGCTTTTTCTACGGTTGCTCCCTATGGAGTGTAAAAACTATGGCTTCCGACAACTCCTCCACATTATATTCTATTAAGTTTATCTTTTTGTCTTTTTTCTTTTGTTTTTACAAGGTTACCGTGAGCGCTTCCTTTTCGCCTGACGTTCGCATGGACCATTCAAACCAAAATGCAACTTGAAGTAATCTGAAGGGTAAAAACTTTTTGTAAACAGGAACAACATACCGTTGTGATGATTTTGGCTCAAGTGCAAGCAAGGTTGTTGCAACGGATGGCGGATCTCTCTGATGATCGCAAAAAAAGTTTTACAAGGATATGCCGTTGCATTGGCGGATTTTTGTGTCAAATCAATGCTGTCTTGAAGTCTCAGTTGGAAATGTAATGCTGGAAGTGTATAAAAAATGTATTTGGTGCCAGCACGAGAATTTCGAAGTGATAATGCAACGGCACCCGTTGTCGAACCAAGTTTCCAAGGCCTCCAGCCGCAAAGTTGTAACGTTCGTTGATTACATCTTCTTCCGGATTTTGAACTGATCTAAGTTGTGAATCGATTGTTTGCGTCATATCATCGCGAATATACACTATCTATTTGGGGAAGTTAGACATTACAGCAAAAACTTTTTTTATAGTTACATTTGTTGGACTCGAGTCAAACGCAGGCTTGGCCGTCTGCATCTAAAGTAATGATTTTGAGAGAGCTCTCAAACATCAAAAATACCATGCGCAATAGAAAAAGAGGGATGATGCGGGCGCGGCATCGCATTCAACAAGATTAAGCGTTCGCATATTAACCTTCACTAAGTTTTATAATGTCCCTTCGGTTGATTACAGAGGGTGTCCCACGGTATTTGACACAAACTATAACTGTTGCAGACCATAGAAATATTCTAGCTACAGATTTGTAATTTGAACCACACGATGCGTAAGAGTTTCAAGATCAAGTGTTTAACATTCTGCGGAAATATCAATGTGGGTTCAAAAGTGAGAATGAAAATTGTAAACACATCTCATTTCAAGTTTCCATGTATTGTTTTGGCGAAATACCTCATTATTCTTCAAATTAACTACAATTAGATTTTGAGTCAGCATTTGACTCTCAGCCAATTCGGTTCCTAAAGGAAGCAGGAGCGGATTAGAAGAAAGATCGACATTCTAGCGTAAGTAGTTCAAAACTTAGGGTGGTTTTAACTTTTGCTACTATAAAAGATCTATTAGCTAACTTCGTCTAACGTTGGAGTTCAAACCAGTAGACACACATATCTCCAAAAAGCATCATAAGCTACAGTTGTGAGGAATTTAGGGATGGGCTAAAAAAATCAATTTTCATTAAACACAAAGATGAACATGGTCGTTTTTATATATCACCTTCGCCAAGTCAGAATTGCGACAAACAACGATTTTAAATTGAGTTAACTTTTGTGATATCAACGTTTTTTTGCTGTTGTTCCAAGTTTGATGTTCAAGACTGAGTTTACTACTGTATTCAAGACTGCTCCGACCGGGATATTGCTCACAATACGTAGGAGATTTACAATGTATATGGGACAAGTCTTCATGAAATCGGTAGACTGTCGGCAGACATGATACGGAGATACAAATTGGATGCAGGAGAGATTTTACGCATCTGAGAGTTATTTACAAATGTTCCATTACTTGGTATCATTTGCAAAGTCGTATTAAGCTTACCAGTATATGGAGTAGTAGTAGATTTCTGTCTTATCCAGTTGCCAAAACTGACCACCACAGCGCGCGCAATGATATTCAAATGAGTGTGTTTGAAAATGTTACATTCAATGGTGTCGGTGATGAAACGTTATGAGTAAATCCAATAAACATACTTTGTTGAATTGATGGAATAGGTATTTGACAATAGAAGAGACGGCAGTAAGAACGGCAATGGAAATGGCAAGGGAGGTATGAATGTTAATGGTCTGTGGAGAGAAGAAGAATAACTTGCATATAATACACGCACACACACATAACCATGTAGACCCACACACACATATATATAATAATGTTGCTTACAGTTGACAAGCGTCGTTGAAATCGGCGACGAGGTAGAGAGGTTGGTGATGGTGATGAGAATGATGATGATAATTTCAATTGGTGGAAAGCACGTAAAAAATTGCACAAGGTAGGATAAAAAAGTTATTGAAAAGGTTAGGCAATGTACATGTCATATATACAAACAGGTACTTACTTACCTTAAGGACGCGTCGTCAAAATTGGCAATGAGAAGTTGTTGTTGTTGCTAAAATATAATCTGCTGAAGCAGATAAACTAGTTTCTATTTACCGCAACTTTATCCCTATGGATTCCCATAGCGATGAATTCGCATAACGCGATTCTTGAGCAAAATATGGTCGAAATTGGCAACTGAATACCTACAACTACTACTACTACTATATGGTTTGGATGAGAACTCTCAGTTTTTTGGTGGAACATTCATTTTCATGTTGTTTTGCTTCATCTGAACCTAACGTCTGACAAGAGCTTGAATCGCAAACATATCGACTCAACGTCTTGATTGACCTTGTACGGGTTGATAATTCTTTTAGACCATGCGGAAACCCTGATTCAGTCTGTTGACGTCAATGGCCCAATGGACAGTCATGTGGATTGCGTGAGAATAGGTCTTCACGGGAAGATGTGTTGTGTCGTATTGGATTCATAATATGATATAATAGGACACCTACTTGACGAAACTCGATACGGAGATGTCATTGGGGTATCTACTCATTGCTACTTTCAAAGATAGGATTTCATGGCAACTCTTTTGCTATCGCAGAGCTCAATTTTTGGCAACACCTTCGTTGAAATTGCACACGCAGAGTTCCACTCTACCTGAGACGAGATTAGTTACGTCCTGCTGTCATGTTATTATGGTATTATGAACGTCAAGTTTTTCGTAAACTATATTAGTTGCGATTTGAGTATGATGTTCGTCATTGCTGTTATTTTAGCTGAAGATTACGTCACTCTAGTATTCAAACGATATTGAAGTTTCTTCTCAACAACATAAAACAATTTTTAGTTGATACGCGATCATTAACTCTTTTAGTTAACACAGCATAAAAAACAAAGATATACATTGAAATACTTTTCAAGCTTGAAATCCTGTCATTCACTTTGGAATACAACACGTACGACATCAGGCACTTTGTTGTAAGGTGCCTAGCAACAAGCTTGGACAATGCGAAAGGAAAACCTCCGCGGCGAACCGAGCTGCGCGACCTTTCCTATCACTCGGAAAATTTAGTGATCGGCTCAAGTTCAAAACTAGCCCCTCAATCCGGATCACAGTATTAAGCTTGTCATAAATAGCCATGATCTGCTGGGCAGTAGCACTCATGACTCACTGGCTCTGAGGCTTCAGATTTTGCACAGAAAGTGTACAACCGCCAAGCAAAAAATATTTGCTTATTCTTCAGACCTGCTAAAGCATTTCCTGAGTGAGGCTTACTGACGCCGGGGTGTCGGATGTTCGGCAACCGAAGAACCGAGTATTTGGCTAACTGGTTCAAGTCCAAATACTGTTACACACTCAAACTCAAGCTTTTTCTGTCGAATATTCCCCCAACAAAAGTTTCAAAATTCCATCCAGATAAAAATTTCTCATTTTATTTACTTTTGCCATCTGCATGTCTCAATTCTCAGAAAAAGATATCTGTAGGTCACCTATGTAATCCAAACTTTGGATCAATTCGGGTTTGTCTCCGTACAAACACCGATCGGCTTTTGGCGAATTCTCCAGCTTGCTTCGACATGTTTACCTTGGATTTACCTGGCCCTGTGCCCGTGAAAGTTGGATTTCTTTGAGCGAGTGGTGAATATTCCGGTTCACTCCTGGAGCTCTTAGCCCCATTCTCATGGAACATCTAAAGTTCTGAGCTTTCCATAGCTCAACGCAGCAACTTACTCAACACATTCACTCTATCCCAAAATTCAGGGAAAGCAAGAAGAGAATGAGCCAAATGCATGTATTCAAGAGGGAGAGCCGTCGCCAGTATGTTCAGTTTCGAAGAAGACTTTGGAGGGTGAGGACACCAGCGCGGATTCTTGTTCTAACGTCATACGCTCGTTTGGATAAACTTTACACAGTTCTACATAGCTCCTGAGTTAGTGGAAGTTTTGATAGCCCCGAGCAAAAGTGAAACGTCAAAACGCATAACTTCAAGCAAGACACCTAAAGCGGAAGCAATATTACGTGTACTGGTGGTGCAGCACTGACAAGTTAAAGAAAGCTGCGTCTATTGTCTCCGTCTTCTAACGGTTACTCTCCTATTGTCGTATTCTCTAGAACAACAAACAAATAGTCTCAACGCATTGACCCAACACTTTGATTAAGTGGCACATGAAGCCGAGGACTGGCCATTGTTTCCTTGTCGTTTCTTATTGCATCTGCGAGTGCAAGACCAGTGCAAGTGTTAACGCTGCGTAAAGCTCCACACACTTGGTGAAAGCCACGCATTTATCAGACGGTCTTTTGTTGAGACGGCAGGAAGGTGAACATTAAGACTTGGTGTTCGAAGAAGCTGGACAAGAGTGACTTGAAAAAGCGTTGCTGTTATTGCACTTTGTGAAGAAAGCATTTGTTCATCAAGACAAGGACAATATAAAGCCGATTTACCATTTCAAACTTGCGGCGGCGATATCGCTACTAATTTATCATCCCATAAATATATCATCAAAGACAAGCTAAAAGAGCTCAGTCTCAGCTACGAGTCTTAATCAACTTTATTTCCTGCAATAGATATGCTCTGAATTTTCGCCTTGTGGTGACAATTTAGAAGAAGTACGTGCCATCGTGTACATTTTCGCCTATATTGCAGTGTTTAACAAAAGTGTTTCTGGATAGGATTCAATGGCTGGTAAATGTTTTAAACGATATTTATTGTAAACAAATATTACTTTAATTCTAGTTGTGCAATTTCACCAAGCCTCCTTAAATACAGCCCACTGAACTCCAACAGCAAAACAGTTCAATTCAGCTTCTACAAAATTACAGCTATTTCAACCTACGTCCCATTAGCCCATCAAATACCAACTAGAATTTAACTTGACAAGAAAATTGTTCTCTTTCGCCTTGCATTTCCAACCTTTTTCCAAAAGGCCTACTCAACTCCAAAATGCACAATGAACGACTAATGCAGTTCCGCATACAAACTATACATTGGTTGCACACAAAATTACCAATTCAATCAGTCTTTACACGTACTTGAGTCTAGAATGGCACTAGGACATTACTCTCATGTCATGTCCTTGTACAAGTCCTTGCTTTTTCTCTAGTTTTTCCACTTTTCTGTTTATTCTTGCAAGCGTCAGTGTGTATACAAAATGCGTTTTTCCAAGAGTCGGATGGGAATTATATGCTGTTTTGCCAGGTCCAAAGAACTCAAATCGGCATCAAATGGCCACGCAATGCAAATACATATTTCTCTAGTGCCACTTGACGTAATAGAGTTTGCGGGGCCGAAATAGCTGAATTTATAGAGCAATTCTATTCTCGTCCTCACCTCGGTTGTCATGTCCAGTTTTTGGACATGAAGTTATTACTTGGGTGGACAACTTTTTTTCTCTTTCGTGTTTTACATGCTAAAAACCCTTCTCCAGCATGAAGTGTAATCTTCATATATACAGGTAAATTATACCTGAGCGGAAAAGTTGGCCGTGACAAACTTTGTTTGACGTCAGTCGGTATATGCATCGAAACTGATGAAAAGGTTTCCAGGTAAACATGACAGGCATACAACATTTTACATTTATCATCAAATCCAGGCTACAAGTATTGGCTTTACATACGGTTATGTAATTGACATTGACAGGTGCATGATGGTTTAATTGAACGCATGCCCACGTACATTGTTAGTTACATGAGATAATTCACACCTCTTCTCTGAGCCATTAAACCACAGGCACTTGTTTTAAATTTGTCCCATTCAAATACATAATGTTTTGTATACTTGTAATGCTTTGAGCTGAAAAGGCTTTCAAGGCACGAGTATTTACTTTCTACTTGAGTAGCAAATTGATCCAGGTGTGATCAAATGGCTCGATTGATTTTCCGTCATTGATAGTAGCTACTTGAATACGTAACGTCCTGAAGTCCTGAAGGCTAACTTCAAAGGCGCTATTTTAGCTCCGGTGCAAATATGTATCGGTGGACTGACAATGGGAAAAGTTGCACTCCCGGCAGCTTTGTAGATGGTGGCAAACGGGTGTTGTGGTCCTGTTGGAAATAACAAACTTGTCTGTTTGTTGATCAGGGAATAATGAAAAAGCCCTTTGAGACAACACTATTGCCGTCGGGCCATTAGTCATCATCATCATATTATCTGGATATATGTCGCTGGAGTCAAATATTCTTCAGCGACGGTTTCCGTAGAAGTGTCTTGAGCAGGACGTAACGCACTTTCCCCAAATGCGTTTGATGTACACACAGATATCGGCAACTGGGGAAAAGACGTCGTTCCATCCTCGAATCCTCACTCATATCAGCTCCTGTCGTTTGTTTGAATAGTCTTGAAACCTCAGAATAGTGGAACGTACAAAAGAAGCAACTTTGAAAACACCTGGGTGTAGAGCTTGAAGCTTTGGCGAAACTTTGCATTCTCTCCACGGACACGCATATTGTATCCAAGTGTGTATCTTAAGCTTGCTACTCACCAGATGAACAGTTTGTTTATTTTTCCCGCTTGATTCAAAATTTAATGACTCCGGGCTTCATTGGATCCTCCAAAACCCTTGATCTTGCTACGGTGTCATAAATCTCCGAGTCAACATCGTTCACGGGCTTATTCAATGCCATAATCCTTGTTAAAGTCAGACCGAGATAAGATGACGACACACGGATGAATGCAGAAAGAGAAAGACGTTTTCAAAATTCCTTTTAAAAACACACATTTCTTCTTCTTCTTGTACATCCACTTGAAGACAAAAGCCGCCGCCGCCGCTGAGTTTGTGTACATGAAGACGACAGACAGGGCATCAGGTAACAAGTGGAAAAAATTCTTGAAAACAGCTGAAAGAAAGCCAAGGTCTTCTAGAAAAACATGTATAGTTTTTATACCTGTGTATGCTGTACCTGGACGTTTTTATTTTTCCTTTCATATTCCATTAAGTTTGCATGTATTTCATGATGTCAAAAGGATGAACGCGCCTTCGTTGACTGTACCTGTATATATACAATTTTTGCTATCCACTTGAGCAATATGAGTTATTTCTAGAGAAAAATATATATTCTAGCTTTCTTGCCGGTATATCAAGAAATATATATTCTTCCCTGTATTTCCTGTACGAGTTTTGTTCTCCGTCTCTCACCAGCTTATATTCAAAAGCTAAGTGGTTTCAAGTAGTAGGTTAGTGTATAAATTTCGTATCAAGTCAACGCTCAAGAGTTGCTTTGAAAAATTGCGACGGAATCTCTCTCAAGTGTATGATATAATGCAAAAGAAGGCTTCTTGCCTCCAAATTCTTGTCTTTCTCCGCTCTGAAAGCCAGACTCGTTCCAGACGTCATGTTCAGCTCCTATCTATTTTCACAGTGCAAACTATACTAGGAATACCAATGACTTTGGCAGAATTTCCTTTTCGGCGTACATTTACATTTATTCAAGACACAAAAGTCTTCTACTTACCTTGCTTCTCTCCATTTCCGTTACACGGACTTGATATAACTTTCTTCTTCTTCTTCCTCCTTTTCTCTTCCTCTTGAGCAGCGTCTCTTTCACTTCCGGCCCTTGTTTGAACAAGTCAGTTTGCCTATCATCATATGCACGTCGGCCCAAGTCAACTCGTGCAAGCTCACGTACATGGCCAATCTGGACTTTCATCGATGCATACGTCCAATGTTCTTGAAAGTCTTTTAATTTGTTCAAACTCCAGAACCGTATAAAATATACGGTCATAGCCATTGAAAATGAGCCGCGGATTTCCCTCGCTCGTCCATTTCGCAAACAGAAAGCATTTAATTAACCTTCCCTGTTATTCCGCCTTCAGATGGACAACCGATACATGTATATGCCATTTACCTTTCTGCAAATACCTGTCGAAACGACCCAAATTTACCGCTCATGAAAGACATGTCCGCCTGCAGTACTTCCCATACCGGAAGGAAAATAACTCTGCGGAATGACGTACTCACTGACTGGCATGCATACAACATTTTTCTGCATGTAGCGAGTCTTCAAAGCGTCGCCGCCGTTCAACTGGGCGGTGGTAATTTCCTTGTGATATAATTTTATCAAACATATGTGGAAAAGACCTTTTAACGGTGAAAGTACACATACGATTGTCTCACAGTGTGTGGCGGCTTTGCTTATTCCTTTATACAGTTTTAACGAGCCCCACGTCAATTTCTTGTGTCACAAAGGTTGGCTGCCATGTCAATCAAATGAGCTACGTATAGCCTTCTTGATGCGTAAGGGAGGCCAAGCTAAACCTTTCATGTTTTCGACAGGTGTTTCAGTAGCTGATCGAACCGATTTCGATCGTCGTACGTACAGGTCGTAAGCCCAAAAGCCTTGGAATATTTCTCACGACCAGGAAATAACAAAATCGTATAATCGTTTCTCTGCCGTTTACATACACACAAGTCAACATCCGCCTAGCGAAGAGTTACTTGGAGCCGAGAGAAAGCAACATGTCGTAAGTCGTAACAAATGGCTAACAATTTTGTCTGAAACATAGATACGTATAGGCAAACTTGCGAATATTTTGCAACCAACACAGCCTACACAAACGCTCCCTTGTCTCACCTGAGCGAATTAGTTTAATGGAGCTGTACGTTACGGACTCACGCCAAACCGAATGCTGTTCAAGGCGAGCCATAATTTCGCAAGTCGTAACGACGGTAATATGGCTGTTGTTGGCCAACATGGTGAATTCCGTTTCCAGCACCTGATGTCGATGTCTCTGACTCTGACCAAAGCTCGATCGTGTCCTTCAAAACTTGGTTACTGCTCCAGCAGCCACGATAGTAAAATAGTCGAGTCCATCCATAAACCAACCTTTTATGGGTTGATAGACGTTATCGCGTGATGAAACCCATAGATCTAAAATGACTGAATCTTTTGATGAAACATCAAAGTGCATTACTACTTTTTGACATGAGAGTTTCTGCTAATGCAGTGACAGCATAGGTCTTGCAGCAGGTAAATATCAAAAAACATTTCTGTCTTGCTCCAACGCCTGCCTTTTCAGATTTTACAAGTGGTCCAAAGTTCCTGGAATTTTTTTCGCAAAAAATAGGAACTTTATATTAGTGCTGAGAGTGGCAGGAGTGAAAAATGTTAAAGTCAGCAACTTGGGCATGTTTACAATTTGTAGAAGAAACGTTCGCTTTTGTTGTCCAACGACGGCTTTTCCTTCTTCTTCTTCGTCTTTGTCCTGACCTACTTGTTTACTAGACAAAAAACTCAAGTTTCGCAAAATTTCAGTCAGTCTCTTAGCTTGTCTTGTTCATGTTTTCACTTGCCTCACTGGCAAACAATAGCCTTGAGCTTTCAGAGTCGTATGTGTTTGTGACTGACTTATATGAGTTTGTGAGCAACTCAACTTCTTATAGATATGCTACTACACTAATGCCGCATATCTTGCTGGGCCTGAAACCTGACAAACTCAGAGACCAAGCATGCACACAAGCCAAAGCAGTAGCTTTGTAATTGTAAAGCCACCCATTGAGCCTCAAACATAAAAGCCCTTTCCGGATGAACCAACCAAAAAAAGTAAATCCAAGTGCTACTACAGAAACCTGCTATTCCTGCTATTTCTAGTAGTTGCTCAAAGTTTTAGAAAAAAACAACCGCATAGTTTTTCCATTGTTACAGCTCCTAATAGCACGGAGAAAGTCGAAGCAAACACTACTTCCATCAGCAGCTTTGTGGAAAATCCAGACAAGAAAATTTGAGAGAAAGAGGTGAAAAGTGGGAATGATGCGTGTGGGCAGATAGTGGTAATGAAAAGGTCGCACGCAAGGCAACGTACAGCCTCTTTTATTCCAGCTGCCAACCTGAGCATAAATCATTCTTCAATCTGATCAAACAGAGGCACTGACTGAATGATACTGAATGAATTCAAGTTACTTGGGAAAATTCACAATTTGGGAGTCCATTCAACACTCGCTTACTGCTGGTCTCTCTATGGAATTCAGTTTTATTTGAATCAAAATGAAGTGCATTCTTGTTCAAATGTTAACAGCAAATTGCAGGTGTTTCAAAAGCTTAATTTAAACTTTTGGCAAAGAGCATACAATAGCAAAGGAAGCAAAAACACCGTGGGCTTGACTTTTACGTATATGAATAATTGAATGCTCGTAAAAACCTCAACTACGCCAATTTATCAGATCAACAAAAACCTCATAAATTGTCTGCACTTTGTTTAATTTCGTGCTTGATTTACTGCTCTCAGCCAGGTAAATGCACCAATTCCACACCAAGGTTCACAATAATCGCCTTGCCTCCTACTGCAGATACGTAATTCAATTTTAATTTGCCTTGAAAAATGTCAGCTGGAATCAACGGCAAAAATGAGCTCGCTCAAGCACCCCCAAAAGTAAATTGGCCGGATAAAGAAACAAGGCTGTAATAAATTCCTTCGCTTTTAGATTATCTCTAGCGTATGTTTATGCATGTAGCTTTAGCGATATGACCAGCAAAATGATAACTTTTCATTTTGTCTGACAGGCCATAAGAAATAGTGATATATGAATACAGCTAAGGGAAAGCGAGCCGGACTTGGCCAATATGGAGTATATATACGGCACTTTAGATAAACCTTCTGCCGTCTGGTAAAATACTCGTGTAGCAACAAACCCCCAAATTCATCCCGTTTATGAGAAGAGTACGATAGTAGCCGTATTTTTGCACGCACAATTTATATTTTTACGGCAATGGACAGCTACGCAAGTCATAACAATTTTTATTCAAGTGGACTCTGAAGTGCCGCTTTAGTTTATAGTTTCTAAAACATCCGCCGACAACGCCTTCATTTTTCTTCCTTCCTGCTGCATCCAAATTTTCAAAGCAGATGTCAAGTAAGCCCTTGCTGAACACTATGAAGGTTTCTCACTTGGCTGACACTATAAATTTTAATCAAGCTCCCGTGTGCACAAATAGACACAGCTTCAAGGCCTTTCCCACGTGAACAAAACATTTATACGTAATTGCTATTAACAAAGCATTTTATTACACTGTTCAGATTCCCACTTGATTGTTTGTTTATGTACATTCAAGGCGAACATCCAATGCTTGCTTTTGCTCTCGTTCATTGCGACTTTTGCCGTTCTCACATGTTTATTCTCGGTGTTTGTCAAATGAAAGTGGCGGCGTTCCCGCGGGATTTCAGCAACGGAATGTTTGCACGCCAACAGCAGTGGCAAAGTGAAAGTCTGCAAGTCAGCCTTCCAATTACGTTGTCGCCATAAGCAAAGCCTTTTCTCACTTGCGTGAGAATGTCATGACAAATTTCGCCAAGATGATGATTATGATGGGACGGGAGAAATGTGAGAAACGATGTTATTTTTGCAAAAGCGACATTGCACGACAATTTTTTTGACAATTGTTCGTGAGCCCAAAGTTACTTGCTTTGATTGCCACACGCAGGCTGCACATGAAAATCAATTCCGACTTTCAGTGTTGAGGTTTTTTCAGCATGTTTGCCTATGTAGTTGTACACGTGTTTAATTTAAAAACCTTGGTAAAAGCAAGTTTCTCGTTTCTCATCATTGATCAAAGTCATTTACGTTTAATAAATTCTCTGGCTACCGATGCGATATCAATCACACACGACGAGTTGTCTTTCACCACTCGGCAACTGCTCTCCAATTTTCATTGGAAGCTTGGGGTTTAAAAGTAAAGCGTTGTGGTAGACGTAGTCGCTAATTTGAGTTTGTTCCGCCTCAGGAACTGGGACACAGTTTCAAGCAATTTCCAATTGCATTCCTTCACGCGCTTCCAAAGCCAAAACTACACCAAGAGATCCGTTTGAACCTTTTTGGAAGCGGAAGAGAGAGGAAACTGCTGTAAAAATCCATTAGCAAATCTCTTTCACTTTGATTATCGAAATTCACCCAAGTCTAGCTAACAACCGGGTTGGTTTCCTCTGCCCGGAAGAAATTCGCTCCAGCAAAACTAATCGTGGAACGCCGTATACTTCAAGTATGACGCTTGTATAGTACCTTGCAATTTAAGCCACCTACTACGATAGACAGTCTCCAGGCCTATCATTTACCTACCGGCACCAACATCAACCTCCTGCATTTAACCTACGCTAAAGACTATATTTTTGTCCATGTTGTACTTACATGTAGGAGCTTGTTATCGCTTTGAGCTCTAACGGAAAACGATATGTTGGTTTCCATTCCTTCGTATTTCTCTATTGTCATTCACCAACCTTGCTTTCACTCTCACAGTCTCTGAGCGCTATTCTCAGGTGAGTAGTCGGCGTTAGCATACTAACAAGCAACCTGGATTTATGCGACCAAACGTATCCGGATTTCTGTTCCAATGTTTCAAGTCCAAGCCTTGTTGCTAGCAAACGCTCCCATAACAATTTTCGCTTCTAACCTTCAGAGACATCAAGTACCATGCAGAGGCGGGCGAAGTATAAGCTGCCGAAGAGGCAGTGGGCCACTGCTGTAGTCCACAAGTAACTACACGACCGGCGAACGTTCATTGCGTGCGAAAATTTCTTCAATAATATCCACACGACCACATAAAATAACCTGTCTTGGCTTACTACAATGCCCGAGAGATTTTAGCTGGAACCGGCCCGGAATAACAATCAATGACATGGCATGCCTCGTTCGTTATAGTCGGCTGAGGTCCGCCACCACCAGCCTGCTGCCGCCAACCTCGCACGTTTTCGCTTATCTTCAATTTTCTTCAGGTTTTTTCTCACCAGGAAAATAATTTCACCGCTGTAGTAATTCCCGCCTAACCTATTTTCAAGTGGTTTGAATTTCCTTTTTCAATTTCCATCCACCACTTATCAAGTAATGCGGATGTGCTTTTTTCATTGCTCTATGTATGTAGAAAGGTCTTGGCTGAGTTTCACTTCAAGTACTTATTTTGGCAATTGAAAATTGCTCAATCCGGTATGTCTGCAGCAATTATCAATTGCGCAACCCCTCATGTTCCTAAAGTTCAATTCAATAGCGGAAAAATTACCCACAATTGCCAATTAAATCTCTATTTTATTAAGATGATTTTGAACGTGTATGAATTGAGGTCAATTATGTACTTTTGATACCGCGGTTATTATACGTACTACAACTTTCGAACATGAAATGAACATCCCAAAGCATTATTTCTTCTTGGAACTTATCGATCTCGACCAGTACCTTCGAAGCATCCTCCTTGAGCAATCCCATTTATCGTAATGATGAACATTAGTCTTTATGAGCAACCACTTTACTTGTTAGACAAGCATTGCCGTAGCGCGGCCCTCGAAACCACAACCACCGACCACAATTTCTACACTCACCTTCGCTAGAAACTAGAAACTGCGAGTTCATAAAATTTTCAGAATCGCATTCTCTATTTCTGCTGGATCTTGATTTTGCTTCATACAATTCCTCGCGGAGGAAAATAATTTGAACGGAATTTTGGGACTTGCTGGAACGAAACAAAGCTTTGGTTGATCAGTTCAGAAGTACCCGAATCAGCTCTCCAGATTATTCATACTTTTTGTCTTGTTATTGTCCATTCTAGACAACGCAAAAAATCTCGCATTTCTGATGACGCCAAAAACAACATTCTGGCACGTGTGAATGTAAGTAACGAGCTGCTGTTTGTGTATCATCAACGGGATAAAAAACATTGGCGAAAGTTTCAGTACTACACGTGCCATGCAAAAAGCTTTTATTATTGATTTTGTAACGTTCCCTATACACCAGACCGGGATTGACATCCCGTGCAAGTTTTGGTGACAACGGAATAATAAGATTTCCCTATGCATATATGAATTTGGAAATTTCCAAAAACTTTTTCGCTCATCCGCCTGATCTACTTACGACTAAATCAACTTATCGAGCAATTTTCTTCCGAGGCCGCAGGGCGCCAAATTGACGTTTCGAGTGGGAAACATATTAGTTCAGTAATGACTCGTGTGACCTTCAACGTCGTTGAACTTCAGCACAACTTATCCGTTCACAGTTACTTTTCTAGTGTTTAAGGTCCTAGAAAACTACTAGAATATTTAAAAACTTTCAATCACCCCACGTGGATCATTTACTTGAAAAATTCATGAGGGCTTTTGATGAAAAAAACAAGCAAATTCCATGGCTTGAACTTGTTGATGTTTGATACGGCCATGTAACTCATGCTGATGAAACTGTTTTTGTTTGTTCCAGGAGCTACGACGAACTTTGACCTATCATGTGATTCCGAGGTCATCTAGCGGACTGTTGTATGCACCATCTGGACGACGCAACTGTAAATCGTTTGAAATTTCGGCTTAACGTTGATCTGAACACGCAAAACCTGCCGAATTAATTTACTCTTAAAATTTTCGTGCTTATTCATAATTACGTGCAAGAGAAACAGCACTTACAAGAGACACACGCAGAGAACTGCGTGCACAACCAGTTTTTGTGTCAGCCCCGGAAATTGTGCATTCGCCTATTACTAATTAACTGTATAGTAAAATTGCCACCATCGCCATACTCTTTTGAGGTCACCCCGAATCTACAAAATGGCGGGAAAAATTCTATTCGTTCTAGCCGCATCTCTCCTCGTCTTCGCCAAAGCAGGTAAGTTGATAAATTCATGTACATTTTTGACCGATCGGGCATTCATCTCCCCCGGGTTTTTATTACCGGAACGTGTGTGTGCGACCGCTGCAGTATGCATTGTGATTAGGTTCACCAGTAGTAGAAACATATATTTTGTGTAGCCACATAATGGAACTTGTGATAAGACTTTTTCGCCGCTAGTAAATAATGTAGTGGAACAACAAAAACAGCTAGATTAACACGGAGGCTCAAGATTTGGAACCATTTCTCCACTTCCGGAGACCCGCCTTCTAGTCCACCTCCCACTGTATTCGGAGCGGACGAACCGGCAAACTTTTGTTACTTAATCACGTAGTACTTTCTCCAAGCTTTACGATAGCCGCAACAAGTCATATAAATTCCGCTTCGTCGAGACACAAAACTTCTGCCAACAATTCCTTCGGACAGGAAGACACTGGTCTTGCAAAAGTCACACAGAGGCAAAACAAACATATGGTCACAAGTCAACCTAACTTACATAAAGTAGTAGTAGTAGTAAAACAATGTTCCAGTCAAGATTTTGGCTTGCATTAAGAATCGTCATCTTTGTACACATATATGCCAAGTGTATAATAAGCTCTGACAAAGTTGTACTTTGGCCACACTTGAGCAGTAGTTGGCCAACTTCGGCAAGCAAGAATTCGCAAGACATTGCCTGTATTTTAATGACCAAGTAGTAAATCTGTCTCGGACCTCCTCGAGAGGTACTCCAGAGACTTGCGTTTCTCTCACAAGTTTGACTTTTGAACTTTCACGGGTTTTGCAAGAGTCGCCTGAATTCCTGGAAATTATGTATAAAGCAGATGTTTGCATTCACTCAACGTATTTCGCAATATATTGCTCCAGAATTTACGCAACGGTAAAGAAACACCAGTACCCATGTATATATAATTTGGCCCCCCCAGAATTCACGGAGCTTTATTATAGGTTAAGAAGAACAGCAATTATTTATCTATCGTCAAATTATCCCAACAATATATACGTGAACGTAGATTACAAGGCCAAGGATATGATGGCAAGAAAAACAATTACGTTTCGCAACAATAACAGAATAACAACGTACTTCGTTGGTGTTCCTTCAATATCTGCCCTTGCTGATTATTGCTTAATCAACCCGGAAAATTAGCCATATTATGTATATATATATATATATATATATTGGAGTTGCTTGACATCCATTCACACTTTATCCGTATTTGCCATTTGCCCCTTGATAAGCCGCAACAGAGAGAATTGAGTGATGGATGTATTATAGAATTTTTTTGAACCTACGCAGAAGGTTAATGAGGCCTAATTATTGCTAATTTCTAGGTATATTATTCGGGGATAATTTTCTTTCGTCAGCATTCTACTTCCCGGTAGGTCAAACATACGTAATACAAACACAAGGACGAGGTCACGCGTTCACAGAAATATGACAATTCCACAAATGCTGAGTAAATATTATTGAATGTTACTTGCTGTTGCAACATTACTGCGTTAGCAAACAAACGGTACTCGCAATGCATGTAGAATGAGTACAGCTAACGAAATATATATTTAGCGCTATTAGTTCCTTCCAGTGAATTCAAAAATCACTGTTTGGAAATTGGAAATTTCTGCAAAAGTGCTTATATAACAGCTTCTACGATCTAAAGCATGTTCAGCTGAGTGTTCGAAACGAGGAACCACCACCACCCTTTGACAACCGTCAATTATACGGCTCTGCCGCCTTACCAAAGTGTCGCATACCATCAAAGTCAATTCCTTAACTGAACTTCCTGAACACCCATATTTTTAGTAGAAATTTCAAATAGTAGCCGCCACGTGCTGTTTACCAAGCGTATATTTTCCTGTGCCAAATTTTTATACGACAGTGCATTAACGTTGAAAAATGTCGTTTAAATTGCGTCTCCCATGAACTGCTTCTTTCGCGTATCCATCTGTTTTAAAATGTGGGCTTTAATTGCTTATGGCAGGTGCATTTGGAGCAACGTTTATGGCCGTTGCTTTTGCGGTCATATACCCGCCAAAACACATCAACTTTAAAAATCGTCATAACTTCTAGTACATGTACTTTTTAGCGCATATGTAGAGAAACACAACCATTTTCTTCACCACCATCCATGATAAATCGGCTTTGTCATTTTTGGCCAAGCCGAGGCATTGCGGCGTTTGAAAATATACGTAATGTGGCAAAGAAGGGATTCCAGTTGTCACAATGCGACTCTCGTCTCATCAATTCAGGTCTTTTTACTTCGCTAGCTTTTTACAATTTAGTACTTTTCGTACTTACGTAGGTAGCTTTTGCTATGTTTTACTGCACCAACGGAAACGTAATGGTGGTTTACTAGCAAACTATAAGGAAGAAAAGTACAAGTACATACTATAACAAATGTATATTTTCGTCTGTCAACCCTTCAAACTTCATGTAAGGAAAGAAATCACTCGCTATGCACACATTTGATGGCAGCTGCCAACTCGTAAATCAAATTTACGAAATATACAATATTCACATCTTCTGCATACTAAACGCTTGGCAAAAATATAAACCGGGAGTTTCTGCCTGTAAAAATTGTGCATAAACTTCCAGACCGACTTAATATGCTCCAGCACTTTCACACGTTATTCGCAAATTAGGACCGCCACATTCAAAAAATCTCGAGGAAACCTTATGGGCAATTTTTGCAACAAATCTTCCTCTTCATAACAACATACAAAAATTGAGAATTTGCACTGACAGACAAGATATGATTTACTTTTGTTACATAAGCGTTAAAAGCCTGGATGTATTTGTATATGTTTCCCAATTCTTGTTGTTATCAGCATCCACTTGGAAGCCACAATAGCGGCAAAATATTCTAACGATGGTTTACAGCCAGCAGCAATGACGGCGAAGATGTCGTCCATTTCAAATTTTAGCAATGACGCCGTTTCAGAAGTGTGTTTCTTATAAACTTTGCCTTCTTTCTCCAGTCAAGGCTCTGATTTCTCAGCAATCTGAAGCCTTCTTCTTCTTTTGGCAATTTGTGCACGCCTCATTCATCTCCTTTGTCGGCACTGTCGATCCGTAACGTGCTGATTGCCTCAGGTTTGCTTTTTATAGCGGAAGTAAAAGTAGCCAATATTGATGCTATTAACCGAATCAAGAAAAAAGTAGCCACTGAACCGAAACTACTCAGTCACAACGAAACATGCCACCGAGAGACTGCTTCAGCTACTGCAACTCTTTAAGCTTTCATTGGTATTCTGCCAAGGGATTTTCAAAGGCTTTGGGTTTGGGATCCTCATCCATTCTGGTTCTTTCTGAACTGACTGAATCCTGACTGTACTCCGCCACATTCTCTTCACAAAGTTGCCAGTTAAAAGCAAAAGATTGTTGTTAAAACGGTCCAGTTCCAAATTATAGCCAATTTAGCTCCATTCCGTCACAAACACTAAAACTGCTAACAAACTCGGCTTTTACTTTTGCTTTGAGAAACCGACTCTTTTTAGTGAAAAGTTGTGTAAGTGAAAGCTTCTCTTCAAGTAGGACTTGGGCCAGCCTATAAAGCACATTTTCCTCTCAAAAGTGTTGCCAACAGATTTACGGCTAACTTGTATTTACTGTTTCTCTCTTTTGCACTCTTATACTTTCTGTCCTGTACATTTTGTATTTGTTTCCAGCTCAAGACTTTCAAGAATTCATTCTGTTGCTTGACAGCAGCGGTACTCGGCAAAATACATTCTAGCACTTTTCCAGTTTACTCGACAACTTTCAACTCACATATAATGCCCACCAACTACGTACCTGTTGGAGAAGCATTAAATCTGTCACGAGAGTCATTTTTGGCACACACTGTAATCACCATTTGCCATTGCATTTATGTACAACGCCGGTTTGTACTTTATTTTAGCCGTGTGCGTTTTTGTGACTATTTATTAAAGTACTTATATAAAAATTAGGGTTGGAACCAGCGGATTCATTGAGTATCTAGAGTATACTACCCAACAAAATTATAGTCATTTCTGCTTACTCCTTTGTAGAAACCATTGCTTCTCAGGTGCATCCACTGACCTTCTTTCCTATGTCTTTTCGCCGCCAAAACTACCACAGGAGCAAACGTTAGCTTTTGAGTCTCCATTTTGCTGATTCCTCGCCTTTTGTAAACAAAGTCTTGGTAAGAAACTTAGTACGAAGCAACTTTTCCGAGATAGTTTATCGTTGTAAAGTTGGTAAATAGTCCTGGAGCTAAAGCCATTTGCGAGTTGAATACAGTCATTACCGAATATACCGGCTTTGAGCCAAAACTTTGTTCCTCTCAAACTGTGTAGTCTACCAAACCGACCTTCATCGTTGAATTTCAACCAGGAACCTGGCAACTTCCTGTACTTTTGAAGGCTCTTGCTCTCCCTCAGACTTTGTAACGTCTTCGGCGGCACTTGGCCATCTATTTCGAACATGGCGTCGCGCAAAACACGTCCCTTCTTTCCATCCGGCGCTCATCTATTCTCCAATCCCACACGTGTTAAAAATTGCAAACTTTTTACACATCACACCTTCTCATCAGTATTCTCGGGCCTGTTTCTGACCATTTTACGTTTGTAGAATATCTTGCTCTTTTGTAGTAGTAGGATCCAAATAGGACTTTTAGAACAAGAGCAATAGTAGTTTCTCTAGAAGCAGCGCTCTAGAAGTCAATGCGGTTACTTGCGGAAAGATGAATATATTTGAGCCCTGAGACCAAATGTACGCTGTATGAGGTGTGAAAGTCTGTTCTTGTATTTCTTGTTGCCGAAATTCAGTTCCAGCAGCGAGTCTCCTTGGAGATTTATAACGGTGGCCATGGAAAGAGTTATACTTTTCCTCGACCAAAAGTATCTATTACTTCAAAGCACCACCACGCCACCGCCACCAAAACTTGCACCTGACATACATACTTATACAGGCCTAACAAGTAACAAGAAGCCCAGGATGAAAAATCCATTCAGTTCCACACACTACATTTCTCTTTCTCTCTCGCAAAAATTTCTCCAGTGGTTTCTTCTTCTTCTTCTTTCTCCAAAACCTTGTACCACTTGTCTTGTACACCTTGGCTTTTCCATCTACAAGATTTCGCCATGGGAATTATGCTACATGTTCTGAATCCGGATTCAAATTCCCAATTCTTGATACCGCCACGTGCACAGAGGCCATTTTCTCTGTCAAAATTCCGCGACACTTCAATTTAATGTAGCTGAATTGCATCCCGTCCCGAAAGTAATATACTTCTTGTCTCGAAAGTCCCATAGTCAGGTCATCTTTTTTCTTGTCTCCTATAAACTTGAATTATTTTTTGTATATACTGTACTGTATTTCAGTACACAGAGTTGCAAAACACCACAGGGGCCTTGGGAGGTCCATATACCGGAAGGAAAACATGACGGAAAAATGCTGTATAAGCCCAAGAATACTGATGGTTGGTTGACGCCGAAACTGTAATTAACGTTCGTTATCCAACAACCCACGTAATTAGACATATAGACGACTAGACTAATAATAATAATATTGGCTCAGTTGATCATCAGCAGGAGTTCTTAGGCGATTTGCTCAACATGTTCATTAAGGCTGGCGCTTGGCGACACGTATAGATGTATCCATGTATATTTTCCCGCCGTCTCTATCAACCGCCATCATTTGCGCCTAACTGATTTCCTAACTATTAGAGTACATTTCGCTCTATGGCGTAACCACAGCTCCCATTTCCAGGGACTTCTGTTTCACAGGTATGTATTTGTATTCACCACTATTCGCAAACCCCTGCGGAGTAGGCAAACTTATTGCGCCCAACAAAATGAAGTACCTTCCTTAATTAACAGTTCCATAGGTGTTTTCTCCTCCATATGTTGTTCTACTTGGGTGTTTCGGGGAAATGGAGGCCGGGGTACGAGTCAGCATTGCTAGCTTATCTACAGGAGTTGAAATCTGTTAAAAGTTTGATTTACTGCCCGGATATACCTTAACGTTGCTGTTACGTAAGAGAGAAAAATTCGCAACCCATTTCTTTGCCATTCTTCTCCAAGTCACGTGCTCCTATCATTAGACTCTTGGAGAGTCCCTTGTAAGCCCCTGGGCAGTTGGCAGGAATAGCAAATGAGCTGTATTTATACGTTGGAAGACTGGAAACTGGAATACCAGCTAACGAAGGTTTCGAACACAGCTGTTGGTAGTTATTCCCATGTAGTACGTAGAATAAGTTGGCAAATTTTTGCACATTTTTCTCCCGGACATGGAAGTTTATATCTCAGTCAAGTTTCTTCCTTTTAATATATATAAATTAAGCAAAATTCAAGGCTCGTATGCCATTTCATTCCATAAGAACTGCAAAAGTAACAAGTTTTCCCGTTTACTTCAAAGTCAGTCAGGTTAAATATTCATAATTCTGGGACTCCATCATTACCCAAACACACGTCGTTTCCCCAAAAATATGGAAGCCAAATTTCAGCTGATTTTTAAAAGTTGGTTCTTATAAGCTCAAGTTGGGTGAAAAAGTTAAACGGAGGACCACGGAGTTGCTAGGTTCAAATTGATACGCCCATTTTGAAAAATATTCATGGTCTCAAGAGCAATTTATCAGGGCATCTTCACAGCTACTTCAGAAACAGTATTTTCTCCCAATGCCACACGTACAAAGTTGCCATAAGAAACTAATGTGGAAAACAAATCCCAAGTCTCTGAATCACATGCACGCACACAAGACAAATTGCACCGGAACCATACACATCTGTATGCACCGATGCTTGCTTGGGGTTGGGCAATTTCTCCATACTTCAACTGCAATATATTTGTTTCTC